>QJPP01005523.1:0-51689 GCA_003996215.1 Jaltomata sinuosa
ACCTTGCTATCCGGGCCAGGAGCTACGAGCTGCGTGTGCCGGAAGAGGGGTATACGGGTGAGTAGAGGTATACGGGCAGAGACCTTCCATGGAACCTACCTGCTGGGCCGGATCGGCGCCGGAGGAGGTACATACAGAGATACTATGGCACTTGAGATCTTCATGCATCATATCATTCATGGTTCGAGGTTCCACCCTTGTTTGCTGTTTGCTGATTGTACGCTCCGGTAGTATGGGATGCCGGAGGGTTTGTTTTCACTTGTTTGTGTTCCTCGGTTGTATGGGCGGCCGAGGGACTGTAGGTAGACTTTTGTTATTTACTTACAGAGTTGTTCTCTATTATGGATAAGTATGAGATTGGTACTGCTAGGGTGTTAGGTTCTGGATTTGAGGTTGATATGATTAGTTGAGTATTGATTCATGTCTTGAGCATGCCTATTATTATTCTTTCTCCCTTCTTCTTATACTTGAGGTTACCGGTATACCGTCCATTCCGTAAACTTATTTTGTATACACTGTTGTTGCAAGGATCCCAGGTGCGTTGTTTCTTACTTTCACCTGTGCCTTTGGTGTGTATATTCTGCTTACTAGCCTCATCTGTGGTTCTGTTGATTTCCCTCTGGGCTAGTTCCTGTGTACCTTTCGTTGATTTCTGTGACTACTTGCTTCTATTCTGTCTATTACTGCTCTTTTATCTTATATGTGCCCAGTCGGCCTATGATACCTACTGGGTACCTTATGCTTCGCATTTGGTGCTCACCCCTACCCCTGCATCTTTGGGTGCAGATCTTAGTGTGGGCCATCGCCGGTAGATCGTTGAGATTCGTGCTTGGAGATCTATTGAAGACTACTTCAGACTGAAGGTGGGCTCTTGGCGATCGGAGCTTAGCTTTAGTTTATCTTTTGCTTCATGTACTCTATTTCCATTCAGAGACATCTGTATATATAGTTGTGGTTTACTTGTACTCCATGTATGTAGTTTGGCTCTGTACTATGATACCAGGTCTTGGGGTTTGGTTTAGTTTTCCGCATTTATATATATTTACATTCATATTATCTATTTTATTCGTCTTGTTCTCTTATTTGTTAGATAGTAGCCCATTACTAGCTGTTCTGGGCTACAGGGATTGGTTCACCTACCGGGGGTTGTAGGTGCCATCATGACCGAGAAATCGGGTCGTGACACAAAATTGGTAATACTAACACTTCCACTAGTAATACTAGTATTCCTAAAAATAATATCGTTCATCATAATGCTTATACCATGACAGAAGTAAAGAGACAGTTAAAACTTAGGTCTCAAAGGGATCATATTCCCAGTACAATTCAAGACTTGATTGAGGAGATTAATAATCTCAAAAAAGAAATATCTTCTCTGAAGAATCATAATATGGTTCTTGATGAGAGAATCAGTCATATAGAAAATAAAGGTAATGGGAAACAGGTTATGGTTGATGATAACACCCCTGATATCCCTGAAGATAATTTTCCTGATATCTCTAGTGAATTTACAAGTAATAAGAATTTATTTTTAGAGACGATCGAGCTAATTACGGCTCATAAACCTTTGGCAAAAATAACGCTTTTTATTGATTATAACTTAAAAAAAGATTTTGTTGCTCTTATTGATAGCGGAGCTGATTTAAATTGCATTCAGGAAGGATTAATACCATCAAAATATTTTAAGAAAACTACTCATAGTCTTCGAAATGCTAGTGGTCATAAAATAGATATTGAATATAAAATTCCTAAAGCATATATTTGTATAAATAATATATGTATGCCTGAAAGTTTTGTTTTAATAAAAAACATTTCTAACGAAATTATTTTAGGAATGCCTTTTTTCTGGTATATTTATCCCATAACTCTCTGGGATGAGACTGGAATAACAGGTATCTTTGAAGGAAGAAAAATGAGAATAAATTTATATCTCAACCATTCTCAAAATTCGTTAATGAAGTTAAAGATATGGTTTCTTTAAAAAATAAACAAATCAATTTTCTTAAGAGTGAGATTTGTAGTCTTACTATAGAAGAGACTTTACAAAATCCTAAGATCCAAGGAAAATTTGAAATTTAAAAAAATCAATTCTCCCTACAGATATGTGGAGATCACCCAAATGTATTTTGGGAAAGGAGAAAACATGTGGTAAGTCTTCCTTATGAGGAAGAATTTTCTGAGGATAATATTCCCACTAAGGCAAGACCTTGCCAAATGAATTCAGAATATTTGGATTTATGTAAAAGAGAGATTGATACTCTTCTTCAAAAGGGATTAATAAGGCCCTCAAAATCTCGATGATCTTGCACTTCTTTCTATGTTAATAAGCACGCAGAGCAAGAAAGAGGGGTACCCAGACTGGTCATAAATTATAAACCCCTAAATAAAGTTTTGAAATGGATTAGATATTCTATTCCTAATAAAAAAGATTTATTAGATAGACTTCATGAAGCTATAATATTTTCAAAATTTGATTTAAAATCAGGATATTGGCAAATTCAAATTTCTGAAAAAGATAAATATAAAACAGCCTTTAACGTCCCAATGGGACAATATGAGTGGAATGTTATGCCTTTTGGGTTAAAAAATGCCCCTTCTGAATTTCAGAAAATTATGAATGATATTTTTAACCCTTTTAGCAATTTTATCATTGTTTATATAGATGATATTTTGGTATTCTCAAAAACCTTAGAAATGCATTTTAAGCATCTTGACCTATTTAAGAAAATTATAATTCAAAATGGTTTGGTTATATCTAGACCAAAAATGCATATTTTCCAAACCAATGTTAGATTCTTGGGTCATAATATTGAAAAAGAAAAAATTATTCCAATTCAGAGAAGTATTTAGTTTGCGTCTAAATTTCCTAGGAGAATTTTGTGAACAATTCGCTATCGATATGCCTGAATCATCTAAAAAGTCTAATAGACATATAGGAAAAAGAGATTATAAGGAAAAGTCTTATAGGCAGCACAGGAAAAAGAAACGCTTAGATAAGCGTGAAAAGAGAAAAATGGATTATAAAGGGAAAAAGGAGTTTTATAAGAATTATAGACCAAATACTTGCCACAAATGTGGTAGAATAGGCCATTATGCAAGAGATTGTAAGGTTAAGGATAAAATTAAAAATCTTGACCTAGAGGATAATATAAAGGATTCTTTATATAAAATCCTCCTTAATTCTTCTTCGGAAAATTCTAGCCTAAACAATAGTGATGGAGAAGAATCCTCTACAAGTGAAGACCTAAAAGTTCTTCAGGAAGAAGACTACATGTCCTCATCAGAGGAAGAATGTACTTCTTGCCAGATTGACCTTGTAATAATAAAGACAAGGATGAATTCTATCAGTTATATTCCCAGTTCAAAGACTTGAATATCAATGTCATCAGTAATGATAATTGGATGGAAATTCTCAAGATGATTGATGATCCAACGCTGAGATCCCAAATTATTGACAAACTTGGTAATACTAACACTTCCACTAGTAATACTAGTATTCCTAAAAATAATATCGCTCATCATAATGCTTATACCATGGCAGAAGTAAAGAGACAGTTAAAACGTAGGTCTCAAAGGGATCATATTCTCGAGTATCTACCTCTTCTATGAGAGAGGGAAAAAAAGTTGATAATATCAAAATTGAAAATCATATAGTTACCCCTGATATGGATCCTACTTTGTCCGAAATTGACTTTCTTTGAGTAAATTCTAGAAAACTTAATGAGAAAAGTAGAATTCTTATTAGTTTTTACATGATTAGGAGTACGTATTAATTACATAGAAGACTATAAGATTAATATATAGTATAATTCATTTATTTATTATGATCTTATTGCTATCTAACAATGAGTTTAAGAAATATAATATTAATATGTCAAAATTAAAACGAATATAAAAGCTCTAGTAACAATTTGAAATGTTTAAAATCTTCTAAACGTGAAAGGATTATGTTTAAGGAAAATAACTGCACACTTCAAATAAGGAGATTTTATATATGGTAATGTTACAGGATTTTAAAGTCCTTAATATTAGGACTTCCTACAAAATTTAAATGAAGAAAGATTTAATAAGTAAATTTGTAATTGATTTCAAAAAATTTAATATTAGAAATACAGTAAATGACAATTTTGTTTGTTGTAGACTATTTTAATGAATGGCAAAAAGTTCAATCAATATTTGTAAGGACCTTCATCCTTTTAATATAACTAGTTAAGTGTATGTGCTTAGCACGTGTATACTCGTTAATTAATGATAAATGTATATAATAAGAACAAGTTATTTTGTGTATGTTATATTATAAAGTACAAAACTTTAAAAAATAATGTAAAAATTTTAAAATAAAAAATGTACTTTAAAAGAAACATGATAACTCACTATCACACTAATAATTAAGGAGCAAAGTTAAATGTAGTGAACAAAATTTTGTCATTAATATCAAAATTCAAAATTATATTGATATTAATATACGAACACACAGAAAAACATACTCTAAATAATAAAGTAAAGAAAAAATTAACTACATTATATATGAGCATAATAATATAACATAACTACTTGTAACACATTAACAATAACATAAAAAATTATGGGGAATCAGAAGATGACAACCTGAAAGTTATAATGGAAAAAAACTGAAAGTTATCTACCAAAAAACTAACAACACAATAATTTTACCACTAAATTAATATCACAATGTCAATAATAATTTCATAATCTACTTTCATATAAAGAATTATATACGCTTAAAATATGTGTAATAGTATTTGTACCTATATTGGTATCACAAAATTAATACTTATTTCTCTTTTCTATGTAAAGATTTAAATATTTTAACAAATTAAAAGATGTGTTAACTATAAAATTTGTTATCACATACAAAATTTTGATACCATTATTTTGCTTAACATAGAATACATGGCAAATAAACTTAAACTCAATCAAAAAGAAAAGATTTGTATTGATGCAAAAATTAAATAAACTAAATAATTAAGTAAAAATAATAATAAAAAAGAGATTTAATATTACCCATGAAGGAGAAACAAGTAGTTCAGTATAAAACAATGTTTTTTTTCTTTTTTCTTTGTGTCAGCGTATGTTGAAAAGCATTTTTTGTTAAACCCATGGTGGGTGGTCACAACTCACGTATGAGACAATTTCTCTCTCTAAATAAAGAGTTTGAACCTAAAATTATTAATAAATAAAAAGTTTTTATCATATATTCTAGGATTCCTAAATTACTAATTCTCCTAATATTTTTTATCATATATTTTTTCCTATCATATATTTTTAGAATTCCTTAATTTTAAATATTATAAAGATAATTAATTAATAATTTGAGAAAAATAATAAATGACAAATTAAAACTATAAAGACCTAATATATTTATATATGTAAAATTCGTATACCTGCAGAAAACTGGTATATTTAGGAGTCTTTTCATTTATTCTTTTATATATTTATTATAATCAATATTCAATATTATAAAGATAATGATATAATAATTGAAAGAAAGTAGTAAAAAGATGATTTTGTCTAAAGCGGGGTCTTTTAACGAAGGGCAAAAAGTTCAATCAATATTTTTAAGAACCTTCACACTTTTAAGATAACTAATTTTTTGCACGTGCGTGTAACACCCTAGGTGTTTAACATTGTCCTTTGTTCCGTATCGAAGTCTTTCGAACTAAAAATTTGAGAGTTTTATTAGCATTGTGCGTGATTCGAGAATATTTGATTTAAAGTAGAAATTGAAAAGAAATTTTTTTATTGTCTTCCTAAAATATCTTAAATATTTATGAAAAGTTATTTAGCTATAATATATTTGTGTATTTATTTTGTTAGAGTTATATAATTTATTAATATTTTTAACAGAAATAGTAAGTCTAATTATGTGGGAAAATAATTGTTATATGAGGTAAGTTTTATTTAAAATAATTTTCTATTCATTGTGATATATTCAAAAAGTTATATTTATTTTATCATACACAATATTCGAATGCTAACATAATGGGATAAAAGTTATTTTTAGGTGCTACCACCTCCACTTCCACGTGGAAGTGAAGGATACGGACAGCAAAGAATATATATTCGTAGGTGGCATCATTTATCTTTCAAGTTGGCATAAGTTAAGTTTAATTAGTAATAAATGTGACCCTTTTCATTTAGTGGCCATTGCAGATGATAATTTATACATTTTCACGTAGTTTTGTCTTCTTTAATCATAAGGGAAGTTTAATATGCTTCCTTCAAATTGCTTTAACGTTTAACCTTATGCACGTTGAATAAAATTAAGTGGGAAAAATATTTTTACATGATATTTGATTATAAAAAGAAAATCGAATATCTATATCAAGTTATTCGAGCTTAAATTCGAGGTATGTGTTCATAGATCTTCATTTTTTTCTTGTTTTAGAATTTTGAGAGTTGATTTCATAAATTTTTTATCGGATACTTGTTGTACGTCGTTTGTTTGTCGAATAGTTGTTGGTTTGTGTGAGTTGTGCGGAGAGCTGCTCATGGCAGTACCTTGGTGGTACTTTGGAGCGGAGTTTCGGTTAACATTCTTCTCATCGATCGAGAGGTATGTAAAGGCTATTTTTTCTCTTTTTGACATGATTTTGTAAGGTTTGTGAATTTAAATCTAGCGTGTTTGAAAGAATATATCGTTAGATTGCTCTAAATTATTGTTGGTATTATTATTATTAAAAATTCATATCCGGTGGTATTGGTCTGTCTCATGCTTGGCGAATAGGAGGTGGTGTTCCTTGTCCCTGACTTAGCTCAAAATAAGATTGTGTTAGATTTTTAAAGGTCACAGTAGTCTATATGAGTTAATAATTAATTTGAGTAAAGAATATCTAGTTTAGACTTTTCCGAAATGTCTCACCTATACTAAGCGGAAGGATGTATGTATTCAAATGAGTAGGTAAAATGGTGTTCTATATTACTAGGAAAGAGCACACTGGAGTACTTTTACTTTCAAGGAGAATCCTTCAATTACTACTTGTAAGAATAACAAAGCAGGTGCAGAGTAAGAATGTCTTTTTTTCTCATCGTTAAACTATTCTAGTTATATCAACTAGAAGCTACTGATAGTTCATCATGGGTACCTTATGAAATGTCTATTGTTAAATATCCTTTTTAATTTTGATCATTCAACATGCATCTCATGCCCTTGGGGCTAGGATCGGGGTATACGCCTACACCACATGCATTTAATGCCTTTGAGACTAGGATCGGGGTGTTCGCCTACATCACATGTGCATTGGATAGAGGTGTACGCCTACACCATGAGCATTGGATAGAGGTGTACGCCTAAACCATGTGTATTGGATCGGAGTGGCACTCCCGCCCAACACATGCATTGCATTGCATATCATTCATATGATTGTGTACTATGGTCTTGAGTTGTTGTGGCCAGCCGAATGCGGAGGCTCTAAGACTTTGTGTGTTGTTTGTATTGTGGTGACGTCAGATGAGTCAGAAGAAGGTAGGTTGACTTCGAGTTGATTGACTTGTGTTGTTTATCTGGTATTTCATTTCTACGTCATGATTTTCTGGTTATCTGTATCTTGAGTTTCTGTGGCTGAGGTTGTAGCTGTTGTGAGGCCTGGGGTAGGGGCAGTTAAGGTAGTGTTGGACTGGTGCTGTGTCTGTGCAGGTTTTGGCTACGGTCTTGGTATCATTTCTATTTAAACTTTCTTCATATTGTGATTTTAGTTTCGATTACGTTGTTTCTGTTATTCTGTTGCCTTACATATTCAGTACATTCTTTCGTACTGACATCCCCATTACCTTGGGGACGCTGCATTCATGCCTGCAGGTTATCAGGTATACAGTGATCCTTGTTACGTGTGGTCAAGTTCAGTTGATGGTTAGTACGCTCCATTCTTTTCGGAGTTGTTGAGTCTAGAGTCTTCTATAGCTTTATATCGATAATGGGTACTTGGGGCCCTGTCCCAACTCGTGGTTAGTAGTTATTCATCTTAGAGGCTTGTTAACATCTACTGCGGGTTCGGTAGTCAGTTGCAGTCGAGTTGGCCTTGTATTATGTATTATACTTTTTGTCATATTCGAGTTTGTTTTCATTGTATTTCATTTTGTTTTGCTTGGCCTTGGTGGCCTATCGGTGTGTTTTGGTTTGGTTCTATTGGTTTGCTTGATCAAGTGTGACATCGGATGTCAGGCGCGCTTCTCGGTATTTGGGGCGCGACAGTGCATTGCACGTGTATGTCATGTCATATAATACACAATTTTGTATGATATCAATGTAGATCATCGTGTGGTGATTTTTTTGTTGAGGTCAAAATAATTGGCTGTCATTTGAATTAATCCACGAAGATGAACAATTAAAATTTTATTTACGCTCTTTCGGCGTGATCAAAGCGTGTACCTCATTTAATAACAAATATTATAGGGAAAAAAGCTGGACTTTAATACGAAATTCATGAAGTTAATGGATTCTTGACTTCTGAGAAGTTTGGGGGCAATAGAATTAACCAAAATAGGGCGTCCCATTTCTTGGATTGCATAAATCACTGCAAGCTTATGGATTTAGGCTTTAAGGGTAGCAAATACACCAGGACTAATAAGAGATACAAGAATAGAAATAATCTCATTCTAGAAAGACTAGATAGGTGTCTTGCTAATGAGGCCTGGATTTACCTTTTCCTTGACTCTATCATCACTCATGTCACGATCCAAAATTACAAGTCGTGGTGATACCTACGTTCTTAACCGATAGGTAAGTCAATCCAAAGTTTTTTTTTCAAATACAATTAAGCAATTAAATGAAAAAGTGAATAGACATGCCAAATGTGAAGTCTTTCAAAATAAAATGCGGAAAAGCTAAAATACCGCCCAAGATTTGGTGTCATAAGTGCAAGAGCTTCTATAATATGATACCAGTCTGAAAACTAAATGGCAAGTCTTAATGCAATACCCTCTCTGATTACTAAACAACAGAATAAATAAAATATAGATGAAGGTGTGGACTGCGGAACAACCAAGTAGCTCACCACAACTCCAAAATAATTCAAATTCGGACTCAGAAAGCTCCACAAGATCCGCTAGTATTCGGAACTGAATCTGCACCACAAAAGAGTACATCAAGCATAATATGAATACAAAATCACATGTACTCAGTATGTATCATAGACTGACAATAAAAAAATAGTGACATGGCTCATGTAAGAAATCATTCTCAAATTTACAAGTCTACTCTATATTCACTAGTCAAGTTTTCACTAGAGCAGAGATAATCAATTGCTACGAAATATTCAACATCAATTAAGCACATGATCAAGTAAGTATGGAGGATGTAATGCGGTGCAGTGCAATATAATGAGATGATATGCCTCAAATGCGCAGTAATCTCTCAATTATATATACACGATACTCCACGGCAATACATCAAGAGTTCGTGACCCATGGGGGACTCGCGAGGTTCATATACCAGCACGGACGGTCTTTACGTGCTATCACAAAATTAATCAATCCTCAGCAAGGATGATCTCTACATGCCCAACTCATAATCATAGAATAATCACAGCAAGGATGATTTCCATGTGCCCGACCTTTACTCATACTCAAACTCAATGTCAATGCATGTGCATGATATAATATCAATGGAATATGGAATGATGATGCATCTCAGTTTAATCAAATAACTGGAAGGAAATATATTCACCTCGACTATCACAAATATACGGGTTAAATGAAGAAACACGAACACACTCAAAAAAAATCAAGTCAATAATACATCAGCTAATGCCCATATACCTTGGCATTCTCGAATTATATATAATAAATTTTCTCTTTTGTAACACCGGTACTCGTACCAATGCTTGTCACACCACGGGTACGAGACCCCCATCTTTCGCCCTTACCCATTCTCTATTTTAAAATTTTAATCTTTTATTAGCAAAACATCCTTCAAAAAAGTCTAGGAAGTCTTAACATACTTCGAATGCCGAACAACGTATTATGAAGCCTCAACACCTTGTCTTTCCTTTTCGTAAAGATTCGAAATGTTCCCAATCTATCAAATATATATTATTTGTAAGTAAACGACTCTCAACTTATACTCAAGTTTCTATCATAAATTAAATAAATAGGTCAACCTCAAAATTCCTAAATATCAAATCTAAGGCTAAGTCTCAATTTACTTCTACCATAAATTTAATGATTTTCATATAATATAATACACCTAATATTCAATTCCATATAATATGTCAAAATTTTAACTATAATGTGATAATTATAAGAAAAATTTCAAAGAGAAGCCGATTTACATAACCAGTACTTAAACCATGAAAAATGAATGTGCAGTACGTTAACAAAATTCCTACTATCCATTCCTCTCACGTGCCCCAATCATTGGCTCATAATTAACTCATCATTAACCCTTAACTATCACTTTAAGAAGAATTGAAAATACGTGAACAACCTGTTAAGAGACAAAAGTACTCTCCGCTTTTCATTCTTAGCAGAACCCTCACTCAAATTCCAATTCATCACTTTCAGCCATTATGCCCTCATTACACGACAATTGAACCGCAATTTAGACCCACCAATTAGAGAATTCCACATTTTAGGCAGTAACCCAAATTCTCAATTCACATTCTTGATCAACCCCAACAATATAATACTAGTAGTGTATTATTCATCATCAAACAATGAATATGTAATACTCCCTCCGTCCCATTTTATTTGCACACTTTTCTTTTACATGCATATTAAGAAACAATAAATAAGAAGCTTGTTTATTAATTTATCCTTTAAAAAATTTCTTCGAAACTTTACAAACAAATGTGAACACTTTCAAAAAGAATTAATTGGAAGAGTAATATGGAAAATTTTTAATTAATTCTTTCTTTATTTAGTAAGGTAATCAATTAATATGGGACAATTATTTTTAGTATAGTGAGCAACTAATATGGGACATAGGAGTAACAATGTTGGGATTAGAGCATTAGTTAGGTTACCTGCACTCGTCGTTTTTCCTCCTCTTCGAAATTTGTGTGCTCGTCACAATTTTTGAGATATCAGATATGACTAAAATAACTAACTCTACTTAACTTTAATTAATTCCTACATATAGGCCAAGTGACCTTGGATATTAAATAAATTATCAACTTGGTTTATTACTCACCCACTAAATTAATTATTTAAATCACCCGTCAATTAATATTCATAGTTAAATGAATAGTTCAAAATTCTCATAAAGATTTTACAGGAAGAGCCTTCTATGAAAAAGGAGTTTTAGTGCTCAAAACAACTTAACGGCTCGTTACGTCATCTACCACTTAAACAAATGTTCGTCCTCGAACGATAAAAGAATAGAAAGTACCTGAATGCTCAAAAAGCTAGGGATATCTAATCCGCATGTCTGATTCGGTTTCTCAAGTAGCTTCCTCAATCGAACGATGCTTCTATTGAATCTTTACCGAAGCAATTTCTTTTGACCTCAGCTTCCAAATTTGCCTATCCAAGATGGTTACCAGCTCCTCCTCAAAAGTCAGATTTTGATCAAGTAGCACCAAATCCCATTGAATCACATAAGAACCATCCTGATGGTACTTCTTCAGCATAGAAATATGAAATACAGGGTGAACACCTGACAAACCGGGTGGCAAAGCCAACTCGTAAGCCACCTCCCCAACACGCTGAACAATTTCAAAAGGACCAATTTACCTCGGGCTCAACTTTTCCTTCTTCCCAAGTCTCATCACACCCTTCATGCGTGACACCTTCAATAGAATTCGCTCCCCAACCATGAACTCCAAATCATAAACCTTTCAATCTGCATAACTCTTCTGCCTACTCTGAGCCATGAAAAGCCTATCCTGAATCAATTTGACCTTATTTAAGGACTCTCAACAGATCCGTGGCCCTCGGCCTAACCTCAAATGCATCAAACTAACCATTTGGAGATTGACATCTCCTACCATACAAAGCCTCAAATGGTGCCATCTCAATGTTCAAATGGTAACTATTATTATATGCAAACTCCACTAAAGGTAGAAACTGGTCCCAATGACCACCAAATTTGATCACACACGCTCGTAACATATCCTCAAGAACCTGAATAGTCCTCTCTGACTGACCATTAGTATGGGGTGAAAGGTTGTACTAAGATCCACCCGAGTACCTAACTCCTTCTGCATAGACCGCCAGAAATGAGATGTAAACTGTGTGCCTCGATCTGAAATGATAGAAATAGGCACCCTATGTAGGCGAACTACCTCCCAAATGTAGATCTTGGCTAACTTTTCTGATTGAACTGGTATAAAATGCGCAGACTTGGTCAATCGATCCACGATGGCCCATATGGAATCAAACTTACCCAAGGTCCATGGCAATCCAACCACAAAGTCCATAGCAATCCGCTCCCACTTCCACTCAGATATGGGCATCCTCTGAGTCGCACCTTCAGGCTTTTGGTGTTCATACTTCACTTGTTGACAATTCAAACACTGAGATACAAAATCGACTATGACCCTCTTCATCTGACACCACCAATAATGTTGTTTCAAGTTACGATACATCTTAGTAGCCCTCGGATGAATAGAATACCTCGAACTATGAGCCTTCTCCATGATCAGTCTAGTCAATCACCTGTCTGAGGGACACAAATACGACCCTTATACGACCCTTGATCCTTATCACTCCCTCATCACTAGAATCTCCTTTTTCGCTTCTCATCCTAACATCGTGTCTCGAATCTTACACAAATTCCCATCATCAAACTGGTGAGCCCAAATCTGCTCCAATAAGGACGATCTTGCCTCCATGTAAGCCAAAACTCTACCAGAATCTGAAATGTCAAGTCTCACAAAGCTGTTGGCTAAAGACTAGACATCCATAGCCAAAGGACACTCCCCTACCTATAAGAAAGCCAGACTACCCATACTTACCGCTTTGCGACTTAATGCATCTGCCACTATATTCGCCTTGCCAGGATGATAAAGGATAGTCATGTCATAGTCCTTGAGCAACTCCAACCGCCTCCGCTGCCTCAAATTGAGATCTCTTTGGTTGAATATATACTAGAGACTATGATGATCTGTGAACACCTCACACTACACACCATAAAAGTAATGCCTCTAAATCTTCAATGCGAACACTACCGCCGCTAACTCCAAATCATGAGTAGGGTAGTTTTTCTCGTGAACTTTCAACTGCCTCAAAGCATAAGCTATCACCTTTCCTTTCTGCATCAATACACAACTGAGACCAATCAAAGAAGCCTCACAATATACGATAAAACCCTCTCTCTCCACGGGTAAAGTCAAAATTAGAGCAGTAGTCATTAAGTCTTGCGCTTCAGAAAACTCACCTCACACTCATCAGACCACTGGAAAATCACCTCCTTCTGGGTCAATCTAGTCAACGGCGATACAATGGATGAAAACTCCTCCACAAATCACTGGTAATAACATGCAAGGCCTAAGAAACTCTGAATCTCAGTAACGAAAGCAAGTTTGACCCAATCCTGAACTGCCTCAATTTTCTTTGGATCAACCAGAATACCCTCCTTGGACACTACATGCCCCAAAAATGCCGCCAAACTAAGCCAAAACTCACACTTTGAAAAACTTTGCATAGAGCTTCTTTTTATGCAGAATTCCAAGCACAATCCTCAAATGATTCTCGTTCTCCTCCCTACTACGGGAGTATATCAATATATCATCAATGAATACAATATCAAAAGAATCCACGTATGGTTTGAACAACCTATTCTTCAAGTCCATAAAAGTTGCAGGAGCATTAGTCAGCCCAAAGGACATCACCAAAAACTCATAATGGTCATAACGTGTTCGAAAAGTTGTCTTAGGTATGTCTTCTACCCTAATCTTCAACTGGTGATAAACGTATCTCAAGTCAATCTTAGAGAAAATAGAAGCACCCTAAAGCTGATTAAATAAATCATCAATATGAGGTATTGGGTACTTGTTCCTGATGGTAACCTTGTTCAATTATCAATAGTCAATACACATACGCATTGATCCATCCTTCTTCTTCACAAATAGTACCGGAGAACCCCAAGGAGATAAACTCGGTCTGATAAACTCCTTGCTCAGTAAATCCTGCAACTGTTCCTTCAACTCTTTCAACTCAGCCGATGCTATTTGATATGGTGGAATAGAAATAGGATGAGTGTCGGCCTCTAAATTAATACAAAAATCAATGTCACGATTAGGTGGAAGACCTAGCAGGTCTATCAGAAATACCTCAGAAAACTCACTCACCACCAAAATAGACTCGAGCACCAGAGTGTCTGCTCTAGTATCCCGAACATGTGCCAAACACGCCAAACATCCCTTTTTTATCAACCGACAAGTCCTAAGAAAAGATATCACTTTCTTTGGAGCGTGGCTAAGAGAACCTCTCCACTCTACCATAGGAATGCCCGGCATAGATAATGAAACTGCCTTGGCATGACAGTTCAAAATCACGTGGTAAGGCGATAACCAATCCATCCCAAGGATAATATCAAAGTCTACCATATTTAAGACCTTTACATCTGCTTAAATATCTGATGATGTTCAAAAGCATTCTCTCATAGGAGGTGGTAAAAATCATCGTACAAAATAATAAATAAATTCAACGAATGTCGGGGTCATATCCACAGAGAATGGAGTAATAATTCGCCAATAAATTATCAAATAACAATCACTAAAGTATGTAAATGTTCAAGCAATTTAAAAGTAAAAGTTGGGGGGAAAAGGATTGGGAATTATCAATATTGCAATTTCAACACAAGAGTAACGTAAACACGATTTGTTTAGCAAGAGATGGAAGACTATGGGTATTCTTTTGATGTTATTCTATAATGGGTTAGGGACTTGATTAATTATGTAAACACTCGATTCAAGGTACGGGTAACATTGGTTCGTGCTATATTTGGTAGTTTTTCAACCTTCCAAATATATATACCATGGTCTTTGCTCAAACACCATAAATTTACCTTAAACCAACCAATTCAAAACTTTGGTGAATCACACTATTTCTAGATTAGATTCTTAGATACGAATTTCCTTCAATTAAGCTATTCTAGCCTTAATCTAGAATGAAAATCCCAAATTCCCATTATTGAATTCCTATCTGAATTATGAACTCCTCTTTCAAGCAAGAACACAATTATGAAAACTCAATCAACGTTTACAACCATCAATTTATAATTAAACCTTGAAGAATTCAATAGACTCATACCAATTCATCAATTATAAGCACAATTAATCAATACCCATACTCATACCCATACCCAAATTCAAATACCCCTCATGCACATACCCCTAGAAAAGGATTTAGCTACTCATACTAAGGAAATAAGAGGATATACCAAATGGGTTACTCAAATTTCCATTCATATTAACAACTAAACTCCAAATTCAAGCTCAAAATCTTTACAAAATGGTGTTTTCAATTGGAGAAGATAAAGATCGAATAATGTACTCTCAATATCTTCCTTGGGGAAAGTAAAAACTAAATTCTCTTCAGGTACACACCTCAAAATGGGTTTTAGAAGCTTCCCAATACGTCACATGCCTTTAGACAAAAATGCCCCTCGGGACTGGTGCAATCGATGTGCTCCATAACGTGCGATCGCACCCTTCAATGTGTGGTTCGCATGATCTCTCTTTTCCAACCAGTAAGATATGCCGCTTGTGCAGTGAGGTGCGACATGGGTGCAGTTCGCATGCCGCATTGTGCGGCTTGCATGCGGCTCGCACCTCTCATCAGATTCTTCTTCTTTTCAAATTATCTTCATACTTTAATTTCTTTTTAGATCTTTGGGTTCAATTCCTTTGCTTTCTTCTTTGGATCAAGAGTACATGCATTCATGTCAATAAAGGTCATAAGTACCTCTAATTCTCATCAAAACATGGCAATAATTCATGAATAAAGGCTCAATTAGTTGGTAGATTACCAACTTAGCAAACCTCCAAACTTGAACTATTGCTTGTCCTCAAGAAAGTTACTCACAAAATAAGGAATGAAATAGGTTCTCTAAAACACAAGGGTGGTACACAAGATTGACTCTGTTCTAAATCTAAAAAAATATTAAAGAGGGATTATAAGAGAACCAAAGAGACTCTCACTCTCTCAAAGAAGTTTAAATCCACGCACATTGAGCCATAGGCTTGCACTCACTTTTAGCACCGTCTTCCATCCTCAGACTAATGGTCAGTCGGAGACGACGATCCAGGTATTGGAGTACATGCTGAGAGCGTGTGTGATGGACTTCGGGGGTCATTGGGACCAGTTTCTACCATTGTGTGAGTTCTCATACAATAATAGCTATCACTCCAGTATTGACATGGCACCATTTGAGGCGTTGTATGGGAGGAGCTGCAGATCACCGATTGGGTGGTTTGAGGAAGGTGATGTAAAGACTTTAGGACTAGAATTGGTAAAGGAAGCACAAGAAAATGTAAGGGGCATTCAGGCCAAGTTGTTGGCTGCCCAAAGCAGGTAGAAGGAGTATGCAGATCGCAAGGTCCGGGTCATGGAATTTCAGGTTGGTAAACATGTATTGTTGAAAGTGTCACCAATGAAGAGAGTTATACGATTTGGTAAGAAGGGCAGGCTTAGCCCTCGGTTCATCAGTTCGTTTGAGGTTCTTGAGATTGTGGGGTCAGTGGCTTACAAGTTAGCACTGGCCCACAGTTTGTCAGGTGTCCATCCGATATTCTATGTATCCATGCTTAAGCGATACCATGGGTATGGGGACTACATCATCAAGTGGGATGAGGTGCTTTTTGATAAGGATATTTTTTATGAAGAGAAACCAGTCTTGATTCTTGCTCGGGATATCCAGAGGTTGAGGACAAAGGTGATTGATATGGTAAAGGTTCAGTGGAAGCATCATCCAGTTGAGGAAGCCACTTGGGAAACCGAGAAGGACATGTGGGACAAGTACCCTCATTTCTTTGAGAATTCAGGTACTACACTTTCTTTCCTTTATTTCTGTAAATTTAGGTTTGTTCGTTCGGGGATGAATGATGGGTAAATTGGTATCTGTTGTAAAGACCGGGTCCATCGTTACGGGTAATCCAATCGTGCCAAGTTTTAGAGATAGAAAACTCCGAGTTTGGAGGTTTGAAATTATGGGCTAGGCTAGTCTCGGCCAGTTTAGGGGCGAGGTATGGTCTAGGGCAATCCGGGTAAGGATTGGGTTGGTTGTATTGTGTTGAGCTAGTTTTCCTCGTAGCTAAAACATAGAGGAGTCCGGGGGACCTTTCGGAATCGAATTCGGGTAAGTAGAACTCCCGGAATTGAGGTTGACGTGAAGGGGTTATTTTGGAACGTCGAGAAAATAAGTGTGTTATAAAATGGACTAGTTTTGGAGGTTTTATGACTTTTTGTCCTGTGTCAACCGCTATCTGCCATAGAGACCTCCGCTATAGCGGAGAAATTACCGCTACAGCGGAAGTCAACGTCGGTCAGCCTCCGCCATAGTGGACGACTCCTCTATGGTGGTACCGCTATAGCGGAGCGGACCGCTATAGCAGAGCATGATGGGATTTAATGCAGAAACATTCCCCAAAATGTTAAGTTTTCACAATTTCGTTCTGGGAGAAGGGCAAGGCGATTCTAGGCAATTTTCCTCCATTTTCCATTATTTTTCTTCCCTAAGATAAGGTTTCTACTCCCCCCCCAATCTTCGTACTACTTTTTCTACGCGGTAGAATTGCTAGAAGAGAACTTGGGGAAAGGTTGGAATAACCTAGGGATGGTAGAATCTAGGGAAGAAGGGAAATTCTAGGCATGAAAGTTCCTGGGCATTGTTAAAAGTAAGGTTTTATGATTACATATTGCTAAATTCTCTATTTTTATCTGTGAAAATAATAGAACTAGGGAAATTAATGGCGGGAAGCCCGGGAAAAAGGGGTAGGATGATCATGGGTGGCCTGGAGGTCTGGGATTTGGTGTAATCTGGGTAATGCGCAGGCCTTGTTGTTAATTCAAAGTACTTGTATGTTGTTTTAGACCAAGAACGAGAAAGGAATCCTGAACACGGGAAAGCTCGGGTTGAGTAGAGCTTGGATCATTTTGAGGTAGGTGATGGCTTACAATTCCTGTGAATGTTGTATATTGTGTACTCTTATCTAAGTGTTTGTATGAATTGCATTGCTTAGAGGAATTGTGTAGAATGTCTAAGGGTCCTGTTTTATAGTCTGTGAATTGAACGATGTGTTGCTTGTTGGTTTACAAGTTGTTTGTTCATTATTTGACTGTGGATTGTTGACATTCGGTTGGCTCGGGTACCACGCCTGGTACGGGTATACTAACGGTTGGCACGGGTACCACGCCTGGTACAAGAATAACAAATGGTTGGCTTGGGTAGCACGCCTGGTATGGAATACTAACGGTTAGCTCGGGTACCACGCCTGGTATGGGTTTATTTTACTGCATCATTGCATTGATATTGTTACATTGCATTGATATTATTGTATTGCATTGACTGTTATTGGTTCCGTCAGTGGACCGAGCTGCTTATTTGAATTGTGATATTGGTTGGTGGTCCGTGAATCCTGTTATGTCTGTGGAATTGGTCTTAGATTAGGTCGGGTTGTCTGTTTAACACTTAGGTGTTGTTTAGAGAGGATCCGAGGGTGGGTCCGGGATAGACGAAAGGATGGTTTATTAGTATATGACTGTTGTTTATGGTTATCAAAGGTGGATTTCATGCGGAAACAAGTTAGGTAGAGACTTGTAGTCTAGGGGAGCCTATTGACTTGTTGCATGTTTTCCGTACTAGTACTTGATTTGCTGTACTGAATTATACACTATTTTATTTGGAACTGGCTGATGATCCTACCAGTACACAGTGGTGGTGTACTGATACTGCACTTGCTTTTCTTCTTGTGAGTACAGGCAATTTTTCAGCGGCTGAGACACGACCTCATCTGTAGTACCAGCGTTTCCTGGTCTAAAACAATATACAAGTACTCAAATTAACAAACAAGGCCTGCACATTACCCGAATTACACCAAATCCCAGACCCCCAAGCCACCCATGATCATCCTACCCTTTTTACCGAGCTTCCCGCTATTAATTTCCCTTGTTCTATCATTTTCACGAATAAAAATAGAGAATTTAACAACATACGATCATAATACCTTACTTTTAACAATACCCAAGAACTTTCATGCCTAGAATCCCCCTTCTTCCTCGGATTCTACCATCCCTAGGTTATTCCAACCCTTTCCCAAGTTCTCTCTTAGCAATTCTACCGCGTAGGAAAAGTAGTACGAAAGCTGGGGAGTAGAATCCTTACGTTTAGGACGAAAAATAGTGGAAAACTGATAGAAATCACCCAAAATCGCACCCATCTTCTCCCAAAACATTTCAAGGAAAACTAAACTATTTTGGGGAAGTTTCTGCATTAAATCCCTTCACGCTCCGCTATAGCGGTCCACTTTGCTATAACGGTACCGCCATAGCCGAGTCGTCCCTTATGACGGAGGCTGATCGGCGTTAACTTCCACTGTAGAAGTAATTTCTTCGCAACATCAGAGGTCTTTATGGTGGAGTGTCAACCGCTATAGTAGTTGACACGGGACGGAAAGTCATTAAACCTCCAAAACTAGTCTATTTTACAACACACTTATTTTCCCGACATCCCAGAATAATCCCTTCACATCAACCTCGATTTCGGGAGTTCTACTTACCTGAATTCGATTCCAAAAAGTCCCTCGGACTCCTTTATATGTTAGCTACGAGGAAAACTAGCTCACCACAAGATATCCAACCCAATCCTTACCCAAATTTTCCTAGACTCTACCTCACTCCAAATTTGGCCGAGGCTAGCCTAGCCCAGAATTTAAAACTCCCAAACCTGGAGTTTTCTAACTCTAAAACTTGGCACGATTGGGCTACCCATAACGACGGACCCAGTCATTACAGTTCTGAACATGAATCCAACAGATAAGCATTTGTTGTAACATGTTAGTCATCTGTTACAGCAGATGACTCATCTGTTGCAACTGATGAGCTATCTGTTGGATTTATCTTACATTAGCTGGCATAGCTGGTTCAGAACCAAAAGCTTAATCCAATAGATAAGTCATCTACTGCAACAGATGACTTACTTGTTGGATTCATGTTCAGAACCAGTAGCTTGATCCAACAGGTAGGTCATATGTTGCAACAGATAACTCATCTGTTGCAACAGATGAGCTATCTGTTGTAACAGATGACTTACCTGTTGGATTCATGTTCAGAACCAGTAGCTTGATCCAACCGGTAGGTCATCTGTTGCAACAAATGAGTCATCTGCTGTAACAGATAAGCTATCTGTTGCAACAGATGACTTACTTGTTGGATTCAGCTGTTGTTTCTGAACATGTATCCAACATGTGAGTGATCTATTGCAACACATGAGTTACTTGTTGGGATAATGATATAATTTTGTTATTGTATATAGCCACTCAACTTTATTATACTATCATTATTGACCTTTTTAACAAATTTCATTAGGTACCATTAATGGAGGAATCAATAACAATAGGGGTTGATTGTCATGGTGAATGGATCGAGAAGAACAATCGATTTATTTGGCGTTGGAAGGATGGTGACATGTTACAGACGATAGCAATGACAATCCAAAGAGATGTTTTGTATGATGATTTTGTGAACTTAATTATCAGTTGTTGCCAATTAAATTGTCAACCAAAAGATCTTGTCATTAGTTGTATGCCCAGCTCTTTTATAAATCAGAGGGTCTTGCCTTTTAAGATAAGCGATCAAGTTCATTTGCGTGCTTATTTGAGTGATGCAGCTAGGCCCATTTTAAGGGGTTGATGTGCCGCCATTTTACGACACTTTCGACTCCTTTAAACTAAGAACAATCGTACGTTTTCAAGCAACCGTTGTCGTTTTTGATGTTTTTATGTTGTATTTTCAGGAAATGGAGACAAACATGGAAACGGAAGGAAATACACGAAAAAGAGCATTCTGGATAAGAGTGACGGCCTGAGTGACAGCCCGTCACACATGTGATGGTCCGTCACAGTGATCGTCAAGATGGGCAGTGCCACTGTCTAGTGGTGACGGCCCAGGCGACGGTCCGTCAAGCCAGTGACGGTCCGTCAGCCTGGCCGTCACACCTGGGCAGTCGGTTACGCGAAATCCGAGCATTTTTGGGATTTGTTTCCTAGACTCCTATAAATACCCTATGTTAGGTTTATTTTATTTATGCATTAGTGAAGCTTTTTACATACATTACCCAATAATTTTAGGAGTTTAAAGTCGAGATTTGAGAGAGGAAAACACGTAATACACGTTTTCTTCCTCCTCAATCTTGTTCTTGATTTGTTCTTGAGTTCTTGGTTTCTTGTTCTGGGACTACTTGAAGATTGTTTTCATTATATTGTAAGGATCTTTTCCCTTTATTATGATTATGACTTTCTTCTCTTCTTCTTCAAGCATGATTAACTAAAACTCTCACAACTAGGGTTGTGGGAGCCATGGCAAAAGTAGCAATATAGATTTCGGGTAGCGACGGGTTAAATATGTATGTTGTCACGTTGTTAATCATTCGTTATGTAACGTTTTCTAGTGGTTGCAAACATTAGAACATGCCTAGGTTTAATTTGCTTGAGTAAAGAGATTAAAACCGGGAAACTTGATTAACGACGAGGATTCGAGACTACCAACTCTCGTCTTATGATTAATGTTGTAACTAGATTAATCTACTTGATGTTTAGGATTGAAATCTAAAAGCACACCTTTTCAAGTTCGAGAGAATTGAAAAGTAAATTTGTCTATTTGGTTGAGAAACGTTTAGACGATACCATTAATTCAATCACATCGTGACACGCATATAGAAAGAACCCCGTTAAGCCTAGAATCAACTTTGTTACTAACGCCATGGTAAACACTTCCCTAGTTCTCTCTCTCCTATTGATTATCATTCATACGTTAAGTGTTTGTTTTGTTTACAAATATTGATCACAAAACCCCCTATTTACCGGAAACTATTGACGACTAGTCACTTAATTCACTAAAGACTTAATTCTCACCATATTCTCTGTGGGATTCGACCCCAACCTTTGTTGGGTTCTATATTTGACTACGACCGCTTACGCTTCATTAATTTGAGGTGTAGTTTGGGCGTTATCAAAAAGTGGCGCCGTTGCCGGGGAATACGGTTGTTAATTAAGTCTGGTGTGTTTATTTGACTCTTAGTCATACTTTCCTGCTTTTACGTTTTTTTTGTTGTTTTTGTTTTTGACAGGGTACAGAGTTGTGCATGCCAAGTACCCATCGCTCGGGTGAATCAACATTACCTTATGACCCCGAGCTTGCTAGAACGTTAAGGCGAAATATGGCCGCACAACAAGAGGCAGCAAGGATCGCTGCAAAACTGCAGGCCCAACAAAATTTGAATGCTGGAGGTCTGCAGCACGATCTTGAGTTGCATGATGAGGATAACGATTTGGATGGATTTGGCGCTACGGGCGCCATTTTTGTTCCACCGCTACCGCCCGGAGCCAAGTTCAACATCACTAGCATGATGATTCAGCTGTTAAACTTGAGAGGAGTATTCCGTGGAGCAGCTGGTGACGATCCAAACCGTCACTTAATGAACTTTGTGGGTATATGCAAGTCGTTTGAACTGCCGGGCGTGAGTCAGACAGCGATCAGGCTCAGGTTGTTCCCGTTGTCTCTGTCTGATGAGGCAGCGTTATGGTTGACAGAACTGACCCCCGACTCTATCGCAACTTGGGCAGAGTTGAAAGGAGCTTTCCTAGAAAGGTTCTTTCCTCCCTCTAGGATGATACAGTTGAGGGACGAGATTAGCAACTTCAGGCAGATACCACACGAAGCATTGCACGAGACCTGGTTGCGATTCAAGAAGAAGCTGACACAATGCCCTAACCATCAGCTGAACGATGAGTTTTTGATGCAGACATTCTACAGGGCACTCAATTCGGCTACCAAGCCGACGTTGGACAACGCAGCAGGTGGAGCGTTTATGGGTCGCACTTTTGCCGATGCCACAACTATTTTGGACAGGCTCATCAAAACCAACAGGGCCTGGCATACACGTGATTCAGAGGTACCAGCTAGTACTTATGCAGTTGGTGTGTCAGCGGAACAGCGTAGAGAAGATGAAGAACGGGACCAAGACATGGCCCATCTATAAACGCAAATGGACCTCTTGACCAAGCACTTGATGTCAGGAAGTATTGAGAAGGTGAAAGCCGTGGGTTCGCAAGGTAGAGCAGCAGGGGTTGAATCTGATGAGGAGGCCAACTATTTGGGAGGTTTCCAGGCCAACGGCCAGGGAAACCAAGGTCGGAACTATCAGGGAGACAACCACTATGAGAAAGGCGGCTACAAAGATCGCGACCAAGGAAACTGGAGGAACAGCACCGATAGAGGTGGGTTGTATATACCACCGGGTAATAGGGACAAAGCTGGCAACGAGGCAGAGACGTCCAAACTTGAGAACATGATGGCGAAGATGCTGCTGAAGGTGGAATCAACTGACTCTGGAGTAAAGGAGATGAAGACTGAATTATCAGCATTGAGTCAGTTAGTGGGTTCACATTCCACCTCGATCAAGCAATTAGAGCAGCAAGTGGGGCAAATCTCGGCATCTCTGAACCAAAGGAAGACAGGTACCTTGCCGAGCGACACCACTCATCCGAGGAATGACGCAAGCTGTATGGCGATCACTACAAGAAGCGGAAAAATATTACCGGAATCACATCCGGTAATTCAGACCCAAGGTGATGTTGCGGATGATGAAGAGGCGGTAGAGGAGGAAACTCCAAAGCCCGCAGAGAAAAGCAAGGAAGCTGAAAAGCTTCCAATTATGATGCCTCGACCACCACCTCCTTTCCCGCAACGTTTGAAGAAGAAAGCTGACGATGGTAAGTTCCTGAACTTCATGACCATGCTGAAGCAGATTTCAATAAACATACCATTGGTGGAAGCGCTGGAACAAATGCCCGGTTATGCCAAGTTCATGAAGGACTTGATTACAAAGAAGAGGTCGGTAAGTTTTGAACCGGAAGACAACCTCCACCACTGCAGCACTATTTCTTCAAGGTCGTTAGTCGAAAAGAAGGAAGTCCAGGTGCTTTCACTGTTCCCTGTACTATCGGGAAGCTCAACTTCGGAAGAGCATTATGTGATCTTGGTGCTAGCATCAACTTGATGCCGCTAGCGGTCTACAAACAATTGGGTTTGGGAGCTCCTAAACCAACATCCATGAGAGTAATGATGGTTGACCGCTCAGTAAAGCGACCGGTGGGAATCTTATCTGATGTGCTGGTCAAGATTGGTAAGCTTATATTCCCGGTCGACTTTGTGATCTTGGATTGCGAAGTAGATTTTGAAGTTCCCATAATCTTGGGACGACCATTGTTAGCCACAGCAAGAGCACTGGTCGACATGGAGAGAAACGAACTGACCTTCCGATTGAACAATGAAGTGGTCAAGTTCGATGTGTCCAAATTGATGAAGCAACCAAGTGACATGAGGGTGGTCGCGGTCATCAAGGCTATTGAGGAAGTCCCTGCGGATGTGTATCTTGAGGAGAAGGGTTGTCTGGAAACCCGAGCTGTTATGAGAGTAAGGGCGCGATCGCAAGAGGAGAAGCAGGTAAAGGAAAGCGGTGAAAGATCAAGAAAACGAAAACACCGCAAGAGAATCTGCAAAGAAAGAGCGAAGAAGTTGTCGCGACTAGCGATGGAGCCCAAAGAGGAAGCTGGAACGCCACACTCCATCGAGTTCTCCTGTTTTGGAGACCCTGGCGGTCTCCAACATCATTCCAGAATCTGAGTCATATCGACTTCACAGGTATTCCTTTCTCCCACAGTTTTTAGTTTTCATATGTATGCATTGGGGACAATGCATGAGTCTAAGTTGAGGGTGTGGGGAAACCTGTGAGTCACCACCGAGGGTTTTTGTTGCCGAGTTCTTTTCCCTCCGGTGTGCTATCTAGTAGAACCAGCATGTTTAGGTTGTTATTTTTTAAATTTTTTTTTAGTGTCTATAGCAAGCATGGCGTTTTTCTTGTTTAAAAACGAGGTCCCTTTAAATTTTTCTGGTTTTGTACTTATGTTGAAACGATTGACTGTCTGGATCCTCGAATGTCATTGTGTGATTATGATTAGAATGGGTATGCTTAAGCCGAGCGGTTGTTTGATTGTTGGTAGCGATATAGTTTCTTGGTGCCAAGAGTGTGTGAGATTATTGTTATAAATTCTTACTCTGTGCATGCATCTAGAACTTACCCGGTCTATTTTGTTAAGTTCGAAGTTTGGTTGCTTAGGAAAGGATCACAGGCCCTTTTTGCGTGCAGTCCACTTAACCTAAAAGACCGTCCAAATATAAATAATCCCTTTGAACCCTGTTTGAGCCATAATTGACCTTGTTCTTTCAATAACCTGTCACCGTTCCTATTTAACTTTGAATCCCTATTTTGGCCCTGGTCCTTCCTTGGACATCGTGCACCTCAACGCAGGCAATCAGCCTAAGTTGAGGGTGGCTACTATAGAGGTAAACCCTGTTTTGGCCCTGGTCCTTCCATGGACATTGTGCACCTCAACGCAGGCAATCAGCCTAAGTTGAGGGTGGCTACTACAGAGGTGAATGATAAGAAAAAGAGGATGAAGAAGATTGGTTGGGAATAGAATGAAAATTCGGGTGTGTGCCTAAGAAAAGAAAAATAAAAAGAAGTGAAAAAGATCGAAAAAGTAACAAAAAGAATTGTCAAAATAAAGAGGCCGCACCTGTAGCTAGAGAGAAGGAAATAAAAAGGTGAATAAGGATGGACAAAGTAAAGTATGTGGTAATAAGACGTCGGTGGTTCCAAGGAGGGCTTAGTCACTAACCCCTAAATGTATCCTACCTGCACCTGAAGCCTCATTACAAGCCTAAACAAGTCCTGTAGTGATCCTGAGCGGCTTTCTGAAGAACTGAAATAGAATAGTAAGGGAAGCCTATGGTATCGCATATGCATTGTTTGAAATCGTTTGTGAGTGTGAGCGCTTACCTAGTCCCAAATCTTGTGTGTGGGATTTCTTTGTGGTGAGGGCACCAAGATGTCTGTATTGTCTATTGATTGTTAGGATAGTTGCGCGTGTGTATGCATAATATTCTATCATATCGGAATGACATGTTTGGATCCTTGCAAGTTAGTGTTTCATACATTTGTGTGCTACGAGGGAGCTTGAATTAATGTTGAATGACCATGAGTTGCTAAAGACACGAGTTTGTTTGCTTAGTTGAGTCATCGTATTATTGTTTTGTGTCATGTTGCTTGAGGACAAGCGAACGTCTTAAGTTGAGGGTGTTGATATGCCGCCATTTTACGGCACTTTCGACTCATTTAACTTAGAACAATCGTACTTTTTCAAGCAACCGTTGTCGTTTTTGATGTTTTTATGTTGTATTTTCAGGAAATGGAGACAAACATGAAAACGGAAGGAAATACGCGAAAAATGACATTCTTCCTAAGAGTGATGGCCTGAGTGACGGTCCGTCACATGTGACCGTCAAGTGGAGGCCTTGCACTGTCTAAGGGTGACGGTCCAGGCGACGGTCCGTCAAGCCAGTGACGGTCCGTCAGCCTGGCCGTCACACCTGGGCAGTCCGCTACGCGGAATCCTGACGTTTTTGGGATTTGTTTCCTAGACTCCTATAAATACCCTATGTTAGGTTTATTTTATTATTATGCAAGTTTATTTGTTAAGCTTTTTAATATAGTTTTCCCAATAGTTTTAGGAGAGAATTGGAGAGCAAGAAACACGTTTTCCTTGTCTTGGAAACGCGTTCTTGACTGGTTCTTGAGTTGTTCTTGAGTTCTTGGTTTCTTGTTCTTGGAATACTTGAAGATTGTTTTCATTATATTGTAAGGATCTTTTCCCTTTATTATGCTTATGACTTTCTTATCTTCTTCTTCAAGCATGATTAACTAAAACTCTCATAACTAGGGTTGTGGGAGCCATGGCAAACGTAGCAAGATAGATTTCGGGTAGCGTCGGGTTCAATATATATGTTGTCACGTTGTTCATCATTCGTTATGTAATGTTTTCTAGTGGTTGCAAACATTAGAACATGCCTAGGTTTAATTTTCTTGAGTAAAAAGATTAAAACCGGAAAACTTGATTAACGACGAGGATTCGAGACTACTAACTCTCGTCTTATGATTAATGTTGTAACTAGATTAATCTACTTGATGTTTAGGATTGAAATCTAAAAGCACACCTTTTCAAGTTCGAGAGAATTGAAAAGTAAATTTATCTATTTGGTTGAGAAACGTTTAGACGATACCATTAATTCAATCGCATCGTGACACGCATATAGAAAGAACCCCGTTAAGCCTAGAATCGACTTTGTTACTAACGCCATGGTAAACACTTCCCTAGTTCTCTCTCTCCTATTGAATATCATTCATACGTTAAGTGTTTGTTTTGTTTACAAATATTGATCACAAACCCCCCCCCTATTTACTGGAAACTATTGACGACTAGTCACTTAATTCACTAAAGACTTAATTCTCACCATATTCTCTGTGGGATTCGACCCCAACCTTTGTTGGGTTCTATATTTTACTACAACCGCTTACGCTTCGTTAATTTGAGGTGTAGTTTGGGTGTTATCAGTATACATGATTGAAAGTCCAATAGAGAACCCCAATTTAGCTCAAGACCAACAAAATATGTTAAATAATGAGTTGGAGGATAGAGTAGATATGGATATTCCAGTTAATGGAAGTGGGGATGAATTGGATGGTCCAAACTGTGGGGATGACCAAACTCCAACACCTAATATTGGGAGCAATGTAGTGGGAAATTCTCAATCAATACAGTCTAGCCATGTGCAAGAGGATGAAACAGGTTTCTATAAGCGAATGTCATTCAAGAACAATCAAGAACTAGCAACTTCATTGAAAATTGCTTGCTTGAAAAAAGATTTTAGATTCAAGAAGGTGATTAATTCGCATAATGTGTATTGTTTTAGATGTGTACATCCGGAGTGCAGGTGGTGGATTAGGGCTGTGAAGCTTTTAAGTTCTGAAAGATTCTGTATTACAACCTATGTAAAGTATCACATGTGTGGTTCTGAGCATATCACGAGTCATAATCTGTATACCACAGCAAAAGTCACCAGTGAAATTTTCAAAGATAGGTTCCCCGAAGGTAAAGGCTCATCTACACAAGATATGAAACATCAAATTTGTACAGAATTGGGTGTCAATGTGAGTTATTAGAAGATTTGGAAGGACATGGAGATTGCAAAGTCTTTGGTTAGGGGAACACATGAGCACGGGTATGCAGTGCTTGATGCGTATCATTATATGCTTCGATCCGCAAATCCAGGAAGTAAGACATCATTAAAAGTTGATGAAAATGGAAAGTTCAAGTATTTTTTTATAGCCTATGGGGCTTGGATACATGGTTTTGAGCAAATGAGAAAAGTCATAGCCGTTGATGAGACATTTTTGAGGAGCAAGTATGAAGGAGTTTTATTGTCAGCTGTGGTACAAGATGCGGAGAATCATATTTTTCCAGTTGCTTTTTGTGTAGTTGACAAGGAGTGCGATGCCTCATACCGATATTTTTTTGAACAAATGAGAAGGTATGTAGATGATACTACTAATTTGTGCATAATTTATGATAGGCATCTAAGTATCAATAAGATGGTTTCAATTGTCTACCCTACAACTCATTATGGTTGTTGCATAAGGCACCTTAGGGAGAATATTCGAAATAACTTTCACAATACGAAGGTCGTATCTCATTTTTATAAAGCAACAAAAGTGTACAAGATTGATGAGTTCAATGATCATTTTAATCAAATAAGAGATCTGGTACCCGGAGCAGCCGAACATCTTGAACGTGTTGGATTCCACAAGTGGAGCAGGGCATTCTATTCGGAATATAGGTATAATATTATAAATTGAGTGATTTGTTTGAGTTTATTGTCAATTATACCTTACTGAGTGATTATTTATTTGTATAGGTATAACATTATGACGACAAACATTGCTGAGTCGGTGAATGCAATGTTCGACGTTGAAAGAGAATTTCCCATTATCGCTCTATTTAATGAAATATATAGGAGATTTGCACAAAAATTTCACGAGAGGCGTACGAAGTTCATCAACTCACCAACCATATTTGTCCCTGAAATGGAAAAGAAAATAACAGAGTACGTCAACTTGGGGAACAAGTTATAGGCTCATCAAACTGCCAACTATAGGTTCAGTGTCACCGATCACGGTGAAGTTGCTACGGTTGATTTGCAAGCAAGATCTTGTACATGTAGAGTCTTTGATCTCAAAAAAATACCTTGTCCACATGTTGTGGCAGCACTTCGAGTCCAATATTGTGAACACTTTGGTAGGCAGATTTATGAGTACTCATCCTCATATTATACGGTGGAGAGATATATCATTGCATACTATGAGAAAATTCATCCCGTGCCTTCTGAAGAATCTTGGAATGTTCCTTTGGAGATTTTAGAGAGAGAAATACCTCCTCCACATATTGATCCAAGCAAATCGGGAAGAAGGCGAAAAAAGAGGAGGCGTGGAGTCGGAGAATCATTTCCAACGAGAAAAAATAAATGCTCTATATGTAAAACGGTTGGCCACAAAAGAACTACATGCCCAGATTAGAATGCTCCATAATTGTTAATGTTGCACTCATTTTCTCCATTGACATCATTAAAAGTTGATGAAAATGGAAAGTTCAAGTATTTTTTTATAGCCTATGGGGCTTGGATACATGATTTTGAGCAAATGAGAAAAGTCATAGCCGTTGATGAGACATTTTTGAGGAGCAAGTATGAAGGAGTTTTATTGTCAGCTGTGGTACAAGATGCGGAGAATCATATTTTTCCAGTTGCTTTTTGTGTAGTTGACAAGGAGTGCGATGCCTCATACCGATATTTTTTTGAACAAATGAGAAGGTATGTAGATGATACTACTAATTTGTGCATAATTTATGATAGGCATCTAAGTATCAATAAGATGGTTTCAATTGTCTACCCTACAACTCATTATGGTTGTTGCATAAGGCACCTTAGGGAGAATATTCGAAATAACTTTCACAATACGAAGGTCGTATCTCATTTTTATAAAGCAACAAAAGTGTACAAGATTGATGAGTTCAATGATCATTTTAATCAAATAAGAGATCTGGTACCCGGAGCAGCCGAACATCTTGAACGTGTTGGATTCCACAAGTGGAGCAGGGCATTCTATTCGGAATATAGGTATAATATTATAAATTGAGTGATTTGTTTGAGTTTATTGTCAATTATACCTTACTGAGTGATTATTTATTTGTATAGGTATAACATTATGACGACAAACATTGCTGAGTCGGTGAATGCAATGTTCGACGTTGAAAGAGAATTTCCCATTATCGCTCTATTTAATGAAATATATAGGAGATTTGCACAAAAATTTCACGAGAGGCGTACGAAGTTCATCAACTCACCAACCATATTTGTCCCTGAAATGGAAAAGAAAATAACAGAGTACGTCAACTTGGGGAACAAGTTATAGGCTCATCAAACTGCCAACTATAGGTTCAGTGTCACCGATCACGGTGAAGTTGCTACGGTTGATTTGCAAGCAAGATCTTGTACATGTAGAGTCTTTGATCTCAAAAAAATACCTTGTCCACATGTTGTGGCAGCACTTCGAGTCCAATATTGTGAACACTTTGGTAGGCAGATTTATGAGTACTCATCCTCATATTATACGGTGGAGAGATATATCATTGCATACTATGAGAAAATTCATCCCGTGCCTTCTGAAGAATCTTGGAATGTTCCTTTGGAGATTTTAGAGAGAGAAATACCTCCTCCACATATTGATCCAAGCAAATCGGGAAGAAGGCGAAAAAAGAGGAGGCGTGGAGTCGGAGAATCATTTCCAACGAGAAAAAATAAATGCTCTATATGTAAAACGGTTGGCCACAAAAGAACTACATGCCCAGATTAGAATGCTCCATAATTGTTAATGTTGCACTCATTTTCTCCATTGACATCATTAAAAGTTGATGAAAATGGAAAGTTCAAGTATTTTTTTATAGCCTATGGGGCTTGGATACATGATTTTGAGCAAATGAGAAAAGTCATAGCCGTTGATGAGACATTTTTGAGGAGCAAGTATGAAGGAGTTTTATTGTCAGCTGTGGTACAAGATGCGGAGAATCATATTTTTCCAGTTGCTTTTTGTGTAGTTGACAAGGAGTGCGATGCCTCATACCGATATTTTTTTGAACAAATGAGAAGGTATGTAGATGATACTACTAATTTGTGCATAATTTATGATAGGCATCTAAGTATCAATAAGATGGTTTCAATTGTCTACCCTACAACTCATTATGGTTGTTGCATAAGGCACCTTAGGGAGAATATTCGAAATAACTTTCACAATACGAAGGTCGTATCTCATTTTTATAAAGCAACAAAAGTGTACAAGATTGATGAGTTCAATGATCATTTTAATCAAATAAGAGATCTGGTACCCGGAGCAGCCGAACATCTTGAACGTGTTGGATTCCACAAGTGGAGCAGGGCATTCTATTCGGAATATAGGTATAATATTATAAATTGAGTGATTTGTTTGAGTTTATTGTCAATTATACCTTACTGAGTGATTATTTATTTGTATAGGTATAACATTATGACGACAAACATTGCTGAGTCGGTGAATGCAATGTTCGACGTTGAAAGAGAATTTCCCATTATCGCTCTATTTAATGAAATATATAGGAGATTTGCACAAAAATTTCACGAGAGGCGTACGAAGTTCATCAACTCACCAACCATATTTGTCCCTGAAATGGAAAAGAAAATAACAGAGTACGTCAACTTGGGGAACAAGTTATAGGCTCATCAAACTGCCAACTATAGGTTCAGTGTCACCGATCACGGTGAAGTTGCTACGGTTGATTTGCAAGCAAGATCTTGTACATGTAGAGTCTTTGATCTCAAAAAAATACCTTGTCCACATGTTGTGGCAGCACTTCGAGTCCAATATTGTGAACACTTTGGTAGGCAGATTTATGAGTACTCATCCTCATATTATACGGTGGAGAGATATATCATTGCATACTATGAGAAAATTCATCCCGTGCCTTCTGAAGAATCTTGGAATGTTCCTTTGGAGATTTTAGAGAGAGAAATACCTCCTCCACATATTGATCCAAGCAAATCGGGAAGAAGGCGAAAAAAGAGGAGGCGTGGAGTCGGAGAATCATTTCCAACGAGAAAAAATAAATGCTCTATATGTAAAACGGTTGGCCACAAAAGAACTACATGCCCAGATTAGAATGCTCCATAATTGTTAATGTTGCACTCATTTTCTCCATTGTTGTAATAGCAATAGTATTGTTATTCTGAACTTATTAGTACTTTTTTATGATAATTTAATTGATGATGTTTGTGAACTGAACTCATTTATATATTGTAACTGATGGTGAAATTTGTTGGGAATAATTAAATAGGTTGCTACAGATATTAGGAATAATTAAATAAATTCAGCATATGTTGCTTTTGATTCTACATTTGTTGCAACAGATGACCTATCTGGGTCATTGTTGAAAATCATCAAACAAATATAGAAATCTGTTAACAGATGACTAACATGTTGCAACGGATGACCCATCTGTTGGAAATTATCAAACAGATAGATATAGACATCTGTTGCAACAGATTGATAACTTGTTGCAACAGATGACTCATCTGTTGGAAATAATCAAATAGATATAGACATCTGTTGCAACAGATGACTCATCTGTTGGAAATAATCAAACAAATATAGACATCTGTTGCAACAGATGACTCATCTGTTGGAAATTATCCAACAGATATAGACATATGTTGCAACAGATAATCAATCTGTTGCAACAGATAACTAACCTGTTACAACAGATGACTCATCTGTTGGAAATTATCCAACATATATAGACATCTGTTGCAACATAATATTACTAATCATGGGTTAATTAAGCAATTCATATCAAACAAGTCAATTGATCCCTCTATTTAGGATCACTACACTTAGTTGATGATGTAATTATTATGTAATTCATTGATATTGTAATTAAAGTTGCTAATTGAAAGCTAATTATAGTTAAATGACTTTATTACTAATCATGAGTTGATTAAGCAATTCACATCAAATAAATTAATTAATCCATTTATTTAGGATCACTACACTTAATTGATCATGTAATTATTATGTAATTCATTGAGATTGTAATTAAAGTTGTTAATTGAAAGATAATTATAATTAAATAACTTTATTTATTACTAATCATGGGTTAATTAAATAATTCACATCAAATAAGTCAATTGATCTCTCTATTTAGGATCACTACACTTAATTGATCATGTAATTATTATGTAATTCATTGAGATTGTAATTGGAGTTATTAATTAAAAGCTAATTGTAGTTAAATAACTTTGTTTATTACTAATCATGGGTTAATTAAGCAATTCACATCAAATAAGTCAATTGATCCCTCTATTTAGGATCACTATACTTAGTTGATCATGTAATTATTAGTAATTCATTGAGATTGTAATTGAAGTTGTTAATTGAAAGCTAATTATAGTTAAATAGCTTTATTTATTACTAATCATGGGTTAATTAAGCAACTCACATCAAACATATGTAGAGTATGTTGGAAATAATTAAACAGATATAGTCATCTGTTACAACAAATGATTCATCTGTTGCAACAGATGACTATATTTGTTGAATAATATCCAACAAATGAGTCATCTGTTGCAACATGTTTGTTATTTGTTGCAACAGATGTCTATATCTGTTTGATTATTTCCAACAGATGACTCATCTGTTGTAACAGGTTAGTAATCTTTTGCAACAGATGTTTATATATGTTGGATTATTTCCAGCAGATGAGTCATCTGTTGCAATAGATATCTCATCTGCTGGAAATAATTCAACAGATGTGTAATTCATTTTGTAATAATCTAATATTTTTCAAATCTAAAGATAAAATAAAATTTATGATATAATAACTGGACATCTATTAAACATACAATATTGTCATCATAAAATATATAATATAACTAAATAAAATACTAAAAATAAAAAAATTATTTGCAAATTACAACCCATATCAGGGCTCCAAACTCTTAAAGCCACCCCAGCAGCCCAAACCTCTTACATTCTTGCAATTGAATTATCATTCATTAGAGTCTCGGGAGTTGTCATACAAGTGTCGGTTATCAAATGCTCAATGAAAGCAAGCGAGTATGACCCGCACGTGACAAATGTCTCATTCTTCAGAAGGTTCTATTTTCGACCTTCAAAAGCCCATCTTTCGTTGAGCAATTTTTCCGACAAGTGATTCATTAGGCCACTTTGCTTCAACAATCTAGGGAACAACTTCAACAAACACTCCATGAATATCAAAAATTCAAACTCTTCAAACACTGGTATGTTGCAGTCATATACATTCATGACTCCCTCATCCATTCTGATCTCAAGAGTCACAAAATGCTTTTTTTCTAAATTTATGACTGCTATGATTCTCTTGGCCTCTCTCCAATCCATGACACCTGGATATGGTCTCTTTCCATTGACGTAATCAATCATGTCATCATCCCATTCAAACTCAACAAGTAACTCATTTATGTTTTTGCCACCAAGAGTTGTTGCTTCTTCACTGAGTTGCTTGTACCGACCGAGGAAATTACCATAAAAATTAAGGTCCATGATTCTATCTCCAAGATTATAGAATTGAATGAATTTTAGATGCCTCACCCGCATTAGAAGAAGAATTTTATCAACATACTGAAATAATAATACAATTTATATAAGTTAGTAACTTATAACAATTGAAAAGTTACAGCAGATGGGTCATCTGTTGAAACAAATGGATCATCTATTGCAGCAGATGGATCACCTATTGAAGCAGATAAGTCATATGTTGGAACTTATGCAACAGATCTCTCATCTGTTGCAACAAATGACTCATCATTTGCAACATATGTCTCATATGTTGTAACAGATGGATCATCTAAATAAATATACTAATAAAATTAAATAAATAGAAGGTTAGTAAAAGTAACTTATCCAGTCCACATATCAATACTTCATATCAGTCATGTTCTTGAAGTCTTGTGCACCAAACGCATGCATAGAGTAAGTTTCTGGGACCTTTTTTGAATTAATCAGAGTTTTTAACTTTGCCTTTCTTGTAGCAGTCACCAATTTGTAGACATTCACCTTCTCCAGCTCTTCTTGCTCTCCTATGGCCCTTGGAACTTCCCCAACAGTGCAAGAATGAGGAGTTGCCATTTTCCTTGATTTAATATCTGATATTGCCTTGAAAATTATATTTTTGTCCTTTTAATCTTAACCTGCAATGGAGTGAATGACTCTGTAATATTTCTTGATGGGATGAGACCCCTTTTAGATGTCAATTCCTTTACATCATTAGTTAATCCCTCAAGAGCATTAATCACTCCAATGTGTTTTTGATTGCACTCTTCGCATTTGCATGCGAAATATGAGCTAGAAGAGGCAACACCACCAAATGACTGTCTACCCATGCTGTGTGGTAGATCTATAGCATGCCCACTAAAAGGGGTGTTGAAATCATATCCATCACCACCATCAGTATCAAAATCAACACCACCATGTGTAGTATGGTCATCCCTTACTTTAACAATTGTAAGAGGATCATCAACACTACCAGCAGCACCATCGCCAGTACCATAACCACCACCAACACCAACATCATCAACAACAATATTAGTAAGAACAAGCTCACCCTCCCCGAGTATTTTTTTTTTATGGTTGTTGCTCCAACCAATTTTTTTTTATCCTATCAATTATCTTAGGGTCTGGTAGAGTTTTCACAGACCCTAAAGTAATAAGGAATGGCATTTTTAACTCTCGATTAGTCGGTATAAGCTATGGATTCACAATCTAAAATCAATAATTAAATGTATTAAAATAATATTTAACTCATAATTAAATTCTATTGCAACAGATGTGTAATATGTTGCAAAAGATGTGAATTTTGAAAAAATAAATTAAGTTAATCTCTATAAAAGTAGACTTACTGCTTCCTCGGGTGGTTTGAAGAGATTAATTTTTTTTGCTTTTTTATCGTTCTTGGCCGACAATCATTTCAGAATTTTAGGACTAGAAACCTCTTCTTGATAGTCCTTCACTTGTTGTCGGAGATAATAAATGGCTTCAAATGTTCGAGCCTGTAAAAATTATGCTAACAAATTAAAAATATTATTCAATAAAAAAATTGAAACACAAAAATGAAATATTTACCATGAAAGCCCATGAAAAGTCATATAAGTTGACTGTCTTTGGTGTTAATAGAGTCAACAAATATTTGACAGTCATTATGAAGCTTTCACAACCCGAAGGATAGTTGTTGAATACCTCCAGATCTTTCGAAAGCTTTATTAAATCAAGTGGTATGTTGTTGTTAACGTCTCTCGCCCAAAGAATATTATGGACAAACCAAATCAAGCACAATGATTGCTTGTGCTTCTTTGAAAGCTTTTTACCTTTTAACTCTTGAAGCAAATTTACATTCTTGAAGCTTAAACCAACAAGGGACACCAAGTCATCATCATCAATTGACTTGCCCTTTTGAATTTTCTTGACAGTCTTGGTTGCTGACTTAGATTCTTTCTTGTTGTTGTCTTTGGTGTGCGGGGTGCTTTTTTTTGTGTAACAATAGGAACAGGTTGAGAAGGAGGATAATATTTTAGTCCAGTAACTATGGCAAACTCCTTCAATCCAAAATAAAGTGGCATGCCACAGTAATTTATCCAGACTTCATCCATCTTATCATTGTTCTCATACATAAACCTATATTTGAGAAGACCATACACCATGGTCATTTAAAAACGAGAATTATTGTCCTCTGGCAAATCAAGATATTGCCCAAAATAGCTGTTCCTGAAATAAACATTCAATTTTTGTTCTCAAAGTATTTTTTTGAAGGTGTCAAAAAAAATTTCCATGACTGACTTTACCACACAATCACCAATTAAATTTGTGGCACCATCACACTATATTCTCACAGAAAAATTATCAATGTAGAAGGTTTTGACAAACTCTTCAGTGGAAGGACTGTTAGGATCAAGATGTTCTTCTTCCTCATGTTCACTTTCATTATCTCTTCTTTTTTCTCCTTTCTCTGATTCCCCTTCTTCTCCTTCCTCTTCTTCTCTTTCATCATTTTTATCATCTTCTTCTACTTCATCATTTTCTCCATCCCCCTCTTTATCTACATCTTTTTTCTTTACTGAGTTTTTATCTCCATCACTTTCCCCTTCATCTTTCTCATCTCCCTCACTTCCCTCATCTCCCTCACTTTCCTCATCTCCTTGTCCATCTTTATTTAAATCTTCAGATTCTTCACTTCTTTCTATTTCATTCTCATTTTCCTTTTCCTTCTCTTTTTCTATATCTAAAGTTAATTGAGAAGAGACTTCTTCTTCTAATTGAGATACTGCTTGTATACCAAGTTCATTTAGTGGTGAATGTACCCTAGCTAGTTTTCTTCTTCCTTTCTTTGGAGTTGATTCACTTCCTTTTTTTTAGTGGGAGCCATTTTATCTACAAACAAGAGGAAAATAAAAGAAGATTATAATTTATTTGTGTATCATTAAAAAAGGATAACAGTGAAATTAACATATACATCACAGTAAAATAATAGTTTCAACTGATGACACATCTGTTTCAGCAGATGACCCATCTGTTTCAACATATGACCCATTTATTCCAGCAGATGACCCATTTGTTGGAAGAAATCAAAACAATTTGAATACTATTTTGATTTCATCCAACAGATGAGTCATCTGTTATAATATATGACTAACACGTTGGAACAGATGACCCATATGTTGCAACATATTACACATCTGTTGGGATATTAACAACATTTTTACCACATATATACATATATCATCAAGAACACCAACATAAACTAACATTTACTACTTGAATAACAACTTTCAAGAGCAACACCATACAAGAACAAAAACAACACCAACATTTACCAATACACCAACACCAATAATACCAACAAAATGTTCAAGAACAACAACAACATTAACACTAACTTTGAGGAGAAAACTCAGTTCAAGTCTTCTTCTTCTTAACTCAGTTCAAGTCTTCTTCTTATTCATTAACCAAAATTATTATTTTCAAGAAACCTAATTTTTTGAGATGCAAGACCCTTTTACAACTGTAGCAACAGATTCAAACAACAACAATAACAAAAGTTTCACTTTCATAAAAAATAATAACACAAGACAAGAACAATAACAAGAACAACACAAGACACAACAAAAATTCAAACCTCAACAGCTATTTGCTCAAACAGATCAACTAATCTGTTGCAACAGATTACTTGCAAAAATCAAAATTTCACTACTTTCACAATAATGTTCAAGAACAAGAATAACAACAACAACAAAAATTCATATTTCACTAAAAGATACACACTATTTACAAATATACAATCATATCAAGTGTAAACAAATACCACAAATTAGAATTTCTTTCATTTTTAAGCATAAAACAACAAAATCATCATCTGACAGTTTCAGTTCTTCTTCTTCTTCTTTAATCAAAATCCTAACTTCTTAAAAACCCTAACTTTCCAACTTTTTGAACCAAATAAAAGAAAAAACTTTACCTGAAAAGAGAGAGAAAGAGCAAAGATCGATTCTACCGAAACTCCTCTGTTTGTCGGGAAAAAAATAGAGAACAAGAAGAAGAAGAAGTTGGGAGAAAAATCGTAGTTGAGAGAGAAAGGTTGAGAGAGAAGTTTTTTTTTTAAAAAAATTGAAACTAATTTAATTGGTTAAGGGAGAGGAAAAGAAAGAGAATTGGGGAAAGTTGAGTTGGGTCTTTTTGTATTTTTAAAAGGATTAACAAATTTTAAAAATATTAATTAAGTCTCCAATTAAGTTAATCCTTTTTTAAGTGGGCTTTGACCTTAGGCTGGTCAAAGTATCACCAAAATTAATTTTGACACTTAATATCACCTTCCATTCAATTTTCTGAAAGGTTCCAGAAGCTCTCTCGCTAACATACTTTCCCCCCAACTGAAACTATTTGCTTATTCATCTATCCTCTGAACTTTGACCATAATCTTCTTTATCCTTATTAATCCTCTGTTTGAAAATAAATAAATTCAGATTTCCTTTAGGAACAGAGAACCAAGAAGACCCACCAGTTGAATCTTGGGTACCCACAAAAGAGAGCAAGGGGAATGGAACCCGCTAGGGGGTTTCTGGCTTCTCTATGGAACTTCGTATGCTTCTTGCCTTATTTCATTGGCCTGCTCATCCTCGGCTCCATTAAAGGTTTGTATCCCATTACCTGTGTGACTATTATATCTTTTTCTTTCTAGTTTGCTTGTTCCTTCTTCCTATTTGTCTACTCTTATATAGAGACAAATTGAAGATTTGGACTTCTAATAAACTATAGATCTCTCACATGCATCACAATCGTGGGACAAGGAAATAGAGAAAGGTTAAGCAGAGAGAAAGAAGAAGAAAAAGAGGATAAACTGCTTCTTATTGTGATGGAAAACTGAATGAAACATTAATACAGTCTTGAGCTTATATAGACTAAGCTAATACCTAACTACTAACCGACTAACAATATAACTAACTAGTTGAATTAGTTGTTAGGTAGGTGTAAACCTGACAGTAGTTCAACCAGAGGCCGATCCAGTATTAAAATCCTATGAGTTCAATCTTTAAGGTTCTTAGTATTGAACCCATTATATCTTTAAAGTTATGTGTTCATATCTACTATTTGTTGCAATTTTAGTAAATTCTTATACATAAATTTATACTCTACATGAAAGTACGGAGTTCAAATGAATCCAATACCATAATATTGGATCCGCCCTGGGTTCAACACCCTCCCTCAAGCTGATGGTTGAAATATATCTTTCAACATCAGCTTGGACATTAAGTAGTCATGTTATAGCTTCCCAAGACTCTTAGAGCATGTTTGGTGTGCGGGATAAGATAAAATAATCCTGGGATAAATTTTTAGTGCCTCTTAGTTTCTTGTTTGGTTACAAAGCTTGGGATAACTTGTCCCGGGATTAATATTCAGTGATGGGATAAGTTATCCCTACCTTTGGGTGGAATAACAATCCTAGGATAACTTATCCCGGGATAAAATAGTTAAAATGACAAAAATACCCCCTCAAATCTTTTTTATACATCACTTTTCACATCCTTTAAATAAGATGAAGGGTATTTTTTGTAAACAAGCAACTTAGTCTTAGAAATTATCCAATATATATTATTTCTAATACAACAAAGCAAACACTCAATAAGAAATAATACCAGGATAACTTATTCCAGGATAACTAATCCCGGCATAACTAATACCAACATAACTAATCCCATCATAACTTGTCTCCAAACCAAACGACCCCTTAGTTAACAGAGCAGCCAGTTGCTCCTTAGTAGACACATGATGAGTCTTGATCATTCCTTGCAGAATTTTTTCCTAGACAAAATGACAATCAATATCAATGTGTTTTGTCCTCGCATGGAATATGGGATTAACTACAATTGGAGTGCAACTTTACTATCATAGAAGAGATTCACATGCAACTCCAATGTCACTCCTAGCTCCTTCAATAATCCAAGCAACCATGTTAGTTCAGCCACTATGAGGACATGCTCCTGAACTCTACTTTAGCTGAGCTTCTAGCAACTGTTGCTTACTTCTTTGATTTCTAGGATATCAGTGCAGACAACCTAAGTAATCAATGAAAGAACTCCTGGTCTGAAGACAGCCTCCCCAGTCTGAGTCACGAAAGGCATCCAATTTTTCTAAACTTGGAGAAGGAATTAACAACCCAAGGCCTGATGCACCCTTGATATATCTCACAACTCTGAGTGTAACTTCCATATGAGATTGCTTAGGTTTATGTTTGAACTGACTAAGCACTTGCGCTACATATGCAATGTCAATTCTGGTCATAGTACGATATAGTAGTCTCCCTACCAATCTTTGATACTGCCCTACATATTCAAACTCCTTATCATCTGTTTTAGTAGGCAAGTATTTGTTTACTAGATTGTCATACTTAGTGGAAATCAATTTTAAATTAGTTTCCAGAGGTGAGCTAGCAGGCTTTGCACTACCAAACCCCATTTCTGCAATCAGTTCCAAAACATGCTTTCTCTGACTCTTCACATTCCCTTTTTGTGATCTATAAAATTATATGCCCAAAAAGAACTTAAGCTCAGTCAAATCTTTCATTTTGAACTTGAGTTGAAGATTATTCCTAGTCTATAAGATCAACTTTAAGCTACTGCCTATTAAAAGTAAATCATCAACATAAACCAGTAATACAACCAATTTTTTCTGCACCTTCTTTGTAAAGAGGGAATAGCCAAAGTAAGTTTGAGTAAGGACAAGTTTTAGTAGAGCATCTGTGAGCTTTCTAATCCATTGTCCTGGAGCTTGTTTGAGTCAATATAAGGACCCGTGGGCGTGGAGTTTACAGACACTGTGCTTCCTTACTGGCTAGCAAACCCCTGAGGATTGTCCAGGTATGCTTCTTCTAAAAGATTTCAAGTAGAGATGCATTATGGACATCCATCTGGTATATGTACCAACTCCTGGCTGCTGCAATGGCCTACACAGATCTCAATGTGACCATCTTGGCCGCAGGAGAAAATGTCTCTGTGTAGTCTTACCTTCCCTGCTGGTTATAGCCCTCGGCGACAAGTCTGGTCTTATATTTTCTGAAGATGTGTACCTCATTTTGAACACCCACTTGCAACCAATGGGAACCTTCCCCGAAGGCAGTTCAAATATACTCCCAAGTATTGCTCTCTTCTAAGGCTGAAATTTCACTCTTCATTGAATTAATCCATTTGGCATCCTTGATAGTCTCATTTTAGGATTTAGGCTCAACTATAATAGATTAAGCAACTAATGTAGTGCCAAATAGAGAAGACACATTGTCATAGCTGACACCCCTACATGGGAGCATCAACTTCTGCCCTTAGTTCCTTCAATTTTTAAAAATAACCAGACACAGATGAAATTTCTTGAGTTAGAGTTGCAATTTGTTTACGCAGAAACAATGCACGAGGTCCATTCACTTTATCAAACCTTTCCTTAAGATCTATCCAAACTTTGTGAGAAGTAGAAGCATAAACCATTACTCAACAATTCAACACTCACAATATTCATGATCTACGAAAGAACTATAGCATTACATTTCTCCCACAATTCATGAAGTGAAGCATTGAATTTCTCCTTAGAATAGCTACCATCCATGAAACCTAGTCGACTTTTACCAAGTAGACTAATACGCACCATAAGGTGTAATTCTCAATGCCAGTTAGCCTAACAGAAATTAAAGAACTACCTGGTGTATCACATGGTCGAAGAAACAAAGGATGATGTTGATCGAAGTCATTGCCTCAGTCGAGGTGCTATTGGCTCCATCTCCAATACCAGTTCCAGTACCACCATTCTTGACAACCATTGGTGCTAAACTCGAGTTCAGAAATATCAGATTGCTAGTTGTTCAAATGGTGATTCAAACCTAGATCTGGTGAATCAAACGACCTAAAGATCTGAAGTGAGAATCTAGAATTTTAAGAATCAATTGATGAAAATCAACTAATGAAATGTGCTGATCATTCACACAAGCTCTGGTACCATGATAAACTCAATATCTCACACATGCATCACAATCATGGAAAAGAAAATCGAGAAAGGTTTAAGCAGAGACAAAGAAGAAGAAGAAGAGGATAAACTGTTTCTCATTATGATGCAAAACTGAATGAAACAGTTATACAGTGTTGAGCTTAAACACTAAGCAAAGACTAAGGTTATAGCTAACTATTCTTCAACGAACTAACAATATGACTAACAATATAACTAACTAACTGATTAACTTACCTAGTTGTAGTTGTTATCTGTACAACTGGGATTAGTTCAACAACTTTATGGGTTCGTGTTTGAGATTTTACCATAATTCATTTGATTTGCTGGGTTTGAAATCAATTATTTGTACTTATTTAGTGAATCTTTTAATACATAAATACAGTTCGAGCCAAAGTTACTGAACTCCAATCAACACATAACTATAACTCTTCATGCTCCCTTGCTTATATTGAAAAGGGACTTCTTTTTTATATGTCTTTTTTTATAGGTAAAGTAAATTTTATATGGTTACTTTCTTCCGGAACATTCTTTAATTGCTTGTTGGGGTACCAAGTTTTTGTATCTATTTCCTTCAAATACAATAAGTTCTGAATGCCAATTTCCTTAAATTGTCCTTGCAAGCATCTTGTGTATGTAACAGTTACCAGCTTCAAAAAAAGCATCTTGTGTATATAAATGAGCCATTTACCACAAGTCTTTGTACTATTATGGCATACACTGACAAGTCCCCCATATATTATTTTTGAAGTAGTGCTTGGTTTCTTCAAACTTTTATTCTCGACTACATGTTTGTGCAACTCACTTGTGCAGGTGCCATTTTGTGCCCATTTATCCTTCTTATAGTCACCATTGGAGACTCTGCCATAATTTTGGGTCTTTGGCCAATACATCTGTTCTATACATATTACTGTCTTTTGAGGTATGGTCTTTTCTTTATGTGATTGTTTCTAGCCTTATGTATCTTCCAGTGACTTCCACCTATCATTGCAGGACAAAACAATTTGGTCCAGTTTTGAAACTTGTGCTGTGCATATGCGTCCTTGTTATTTTATTTTTGTATCCATTGATTGGATTCGCCAGCAGCGTTGTTGGTGGGGCTGCTTATGGTTTTCTCGCGCCAATGTTTGCCACTTTCCGAGCTGTGGGTGGAGGGAAGACTAATGCCTTTTTCCACGTCATATATGTATGTGCAATGATTCTTGTTTCTAACCTGTCCAATATCTTCTTTCCCCATTTTGGCTTTGATTTTATGAATAGCTCTATTGTAATCGTAGGACGGAACTTGGGACACGGTGAAAAGAAGCATTACTATCATTAGGGATGTGAGAGATGTTTGTTACCACTCCTACTTCTCAATCATGGATGATTTGTTAATGCAAGAGCCTCCTGGTCCAAAATACTATGAGATCAGGTTATCTTTATAGTTATTTTCCCCCCTTTTCTTATATTTCATGTAGTTAGTTTCTGATTGTTTCCTTCCATTAAGGTTTTAAGATCAAAGAATGGATCAACTAGTTTTCATGCAGCATCATGAAATCTATATTAGGATTGTGAAATAGAACTGCAAAGCAGCTTGTTAGATGTTTGAGACTTATGGTGTAAAGTTCTGCATCACACTCTATTTTTATTACGTCGGTTCCATTACATCAAAAATAGCAGGGTTCCATTTTGTTACGGGAAAATGTTAGTTTGCCGAACCATAAAAATCTTGAGCATGCTTGCTCCAATGTTCTCAAACGTGCTCACATGGCAATGGAGAAATGTCTTGAGCAGTTGACATGTACGAGAAATACTTCTGAGGTTTACACTTTTTGGCGTGAGGTTTTGCCTTTGCATGATTTAAGCTGAACCCTGTGCCTCACATCTTTTTCCATGTACATTGCAGGAGAAGGAATTTTTAGTGGGTCATTTTCTATCCGTGCATCTTGTTTAGAATCAATCATGTCTGGATAATAGGCTAGAAAGATCTTGTAAGGGGGTTTGCCTAGAAAAGTAAATTCTGGAGTGGAGCACCTGAATTCCTCTTCTTCCTTTTCTCTTTCGATGGACTTACCCTAAAAATTTCATCCATTTCGCTTTTGTTTCAACAGTAGTTGATACTTAACAAATCAAATAAATATCTAAGCTTAGGTATTTTCTCATTTCACCCCATATCAGTAGCTTTTCCTTAAGTGTTTGCCTTTTAAAACAGTGATTAAGTTGCTCTTACCTCTTAAAAAAGAAAAAGAGAGCAGAGATCCTTGCCCCCACCCCCCATTCCCAACACACACCCAGGAGTTTTAACTTGTTTTGGACAGCACAAATGAGGTCAATATGTTACTCAACTTGTCCATGAGTCATGCTCCAGTGGAAGGTACTACTCGTTATGGTATCTCAGGTGTCAAAGTTTTGATTTCATATAGTAACCGAAAAAAAGGCTATATCCGAAATGTATGAAAGTATAGTAAATATTGAAATTTCCTTGCTTATGAACTCAAAAATTACCTTCTGCCGTTGCATTTGTAATATTAGTATAATTTGCATTTCAGTAGGTCATCTCCGTTTTGTCATTATAGGTTTAAGGAGGGCTTCCACCTTCCATGACAAAATACTCTTACATTTTCCTGTATTCTCCTTTAGTTGTTTATCCACAAGCATAAGCTAGGGGTTAACATTAAAGTTTCCTCATGGGAATTTTCATATCCAGGAATAATTATTAATTCTGCTGCAGGTTACTTTATATTCCTGGAGCACTAATAGCTGGGGCACTAGGTGTCTTAGTAGACACGCTGATGATCATAGCAATTGCGACTTGCAAATTCCCTTACATGCTTTTTAAGGGGTGGAGTCGTTTGTTTCACGACTGTATCGGTGGGCAAGGGCCCTTTTTAGAGACAATCTGTGTGCCATTTGCTGGTCTTGCTGTCTTACTCTGGCCATTGGCTGTTGTTGCGGCACTACTGGGCTCAATGTTATCAAGTATCTTCCTTGGTGCTTATGCAGGAGTTGTTGTGTATCAGGTTAACTTTGCACTCACTGCCTGCTTCTATAACCTCGATATCGTGGCATGTATAAGTTTTGTATTTTCTTGAATGGCTAAATTTACCTAATCCTTTGAACTACAGGAAGAATCGTTTTGGTTGGGACTTTGCTATATTGTTGCTTCCTTGTCCATATATGATGAATATAGCAATGATGTTCTTGACATGCCAGAAGGGTCCTGCTTTCCTAGGTTCTGATTTGCATCCTTTTAAGCTTGATAAATGTGAACTGATAGTTCATTGATTTGTATCCCACATATTTTTTACAGTGGCCATAAATTTATGAGATTCATACAGGCCACAGTACCGAAAGAAGACTATGTCAAGGGCCAGCTCTCTTTCAGCTTCTCTTTCAAGGCCAAACTCTTCCAAGAAACCTGTTTCTCGTTCAAACTCCATCAACACTCCTATGCTCGAGTTGAAGCCCCTAGAGGTACTATTTTTTGTGATAATAAACAGAGATAAAGCAATAGATATAATTTTTTGAAGGTACACCTTGAACTGGCTATGGATCATAATGATTCGAGTACTTTGATGCTAAATTGCTAATTTCCCCAACATATGATCTCCTGTAGCTTGCTGATGGCTTATTTGAGGACTGTCGTAATTATGGGGAAATCATGGTATCTAAAGATGTAATTACACTAAAAGACATTGAAGATGCCAAGTCTAATAAAGATTGTGGTCAGGTCATTACCATTGGTTTACCTGCCTATTCCATCCTTCAGACCCTTATACGATCTGCCAAAGCAAACAGTACAGGTCTTTTGCTAAGTAAGTAAAATAGGCAAGCTTTTATCATTTGATACAAAGTTGGATTATAAGACTGATCTCGTAAACCTTTACAGATGACAATGTTACCGAAATAACTAGTACAAACAGGCCTGCAGATGCCTTCTATGAATGGTTTCTGAATCCAGTCTTGATCATCAAAGACCAGATTAGAGCTGAAAATCTTTCTGAAAGTGAAGAGGAATACCTTGGAAAATTGGTTCTGTTAAGTGGTGATCCTGAGAGGTTGAAGAACTCAAATATTGGATTACCACCAGAATCTGATCTGAGGCGAGCGGAGTTTGATGCATTAGCTCGAAGGTGATAATCCAAGTTATTCTAGGAAATCAATTTCCATTCTGATTTTGTGTTAACAAACACTGCGTTTTTGTCATGAAGGCTTAGAGGCATTACCAAATCTATGTCGAGGTATCCAACATTTAGGCGCCGCTTTGATGGTAGCATCAAGATTATTTTAGAACAACTGTCCAAGAAGAATGGTGATAGCAGCAAATCAGAAGATTTAGCACCTGTTAGCCTTTCCAGGTCAAAAAGTATGTTTGCTCGCATATTTGGCCAAAAATCTGTCAGGAACAGAGCAAACAAGAATGAATTTGATCAAGTGGCATAGCCAGTAGCTGTTTAGTTCGACGATGAAGCATTTACACGTAAATTATGTATAGCCTCAGTTTCAGTCTTATTTCTTTCTTATCAGGATGGGATTTGATTGAAAATATCAGTTATGAATAGAAAAGGGTGCTTTTTCTCCTTGGATGCTTTAGAATTGAGTGTATACTTGTATGTTTTCTTCTTCCTCAATGGCACATAACCACGACTGACAAAGATTCAGTTTACTTTTTTGTTTTTTGTATTGTTGTGTTAAAAGAGAAAACACCTTAACAACCACATCAAGACAACTAAACAATCATTTCTCAAGGATTTCATTCTTAGCATCTTATTCAACCATGTGAATATCCATTGCTTGTGCTTGTAGAACTGCCAGTCCGCTCGTCTTTCCTAGTTTCATTTATGACATCTTATACACACGGACACTGTAAAAAAATGTCCCTGCCAGTGTTATTTACTGCAGTTTTAAGGTTACTATAAGCATCTATATATTTATATATAGTATAAAGCCAAGAATGACATTTATTTTTTTCTCAATTTTTTTACACTTTTCTTAATTTTTCTATTTATATGATTTATTAGAAATTCTTAAAATTATTTCCTAATTAAACTGATACGAATCGGGTTACTTGAATAAACAAGAAAATAATGCGGAAGCAAAAATATGAAGATTAAAGACAAGAAATTAAAAGATATGTGAAATTTGAGAATAAAATCCCCAAATTTCAAGATTAGTGCTAAGAACCCTAATTGATCTTAGTATTCATAAATTAGCGCATTAAAATTAATTATGATACTAATAGAGTCAATTCCAGAACTTAGATCAAAAGTGATCTAGACCCCTATTTCGAAGAAATTAGAGACAACAATTAGTATAAGACTAATTACCTTCTTTAATTTACGAATAAGAACCAAAGATATCAAGTTAAAGAATTAATCTTACCTCTTAAATAATCGTTCTTATAAGGTTGCAAGATAAATTTCAAGTAGCCACACAAAGGTGTAAAGAAGAGAAACTCTCAATTAATAATAATATTGTCTAATGAAAATAATAAAATCCACCCCTATTTATAGGGAAAAAATCTATCTCAAATAGCATGGGATTATGATCTAATTTTATGAAAATACTAAATAAAATCTAACTAGGAAACTTTAAATTAGGAAAGCATGTACAAAAACAATACCAAAAATTCTTCCTAAGGAAATAAGGAAAAGTTTCCAAATTTAATCCCTTTTCCAAGTCACCTTATACGTGACTTTCTCTCACTTTTGGGTGAGGAATTTTTAGCTTATTTTTGGGGCTCCACATGGGCCCAATCTTCTTTGTCTTGGGCTTGAATTTGAATCATAAAATATGTGTAGCACTTAACCCATTCTTCTCACATTTCTTGGACTCGTTCTTGGGCTCTTCTTCCATCATAAGCATCTTCTTGATTTCCCATTGAAGCCCAACAATCTTGGCTTCCAATTCCTTAGCTTGAGACCTTGATGAAGATCTTTTTAGGACTTATATTTCTATAGCATCATCCTTGCCCACGGAGCTATCATAAACTCCCTTAATTATCCATCTATTTCAGTTTAGATAGTCCAAAAGTCATTGTCATTAATTTAGTGATATAGTGACCATTTACAATGCAATAATATTATATATATTGTTGTAAATAATTATTATTGTAAATATTATTCACTGGTTGTGGATGTCCATAATTTCAAGGTGTAATTCTCCTTTATGAGTAGTAACATCCACACCTCCACCACCTCATCATTGATCATCCACATCCCAATTACTTTCCTCCATTATGAAGATTACCTCATCTATTTATGACCATTAATCTTGTGACCTTACACCTCCATAACCTCCTCCATTATATTAATGATTAATGTCATATTATTGACAATCTTTAGTATGCCTCTATGAACACTATAAATAGAGGCATAATAATTCATATTGTGTACACTTGATGACTTGGAAAACATATGAAGGAAATAAGAAAAGCTCTCATCTCTTGATCTCTCATTTCTTATCTACTTTATTGTTCATATGAGGTAACCCATCGGTGGCCCCTTAAAGTTGACACCAACTTTTACTTAGACATCTCAACTGAGCCTTGTTCATTTTAAACACCTCTTGTAGGGTTTCGCTGTGTCACTTTGACACTTTTTTGACAATTAGCAAAAAAATATAAGGAGAGTATGGTTCAATCGTTGATGACGTGACAAATAACTAATTAAATAATTACATCTGACATTTAAGTTAACAAACAAAATAAAAATGATATTTTAAACCCCCCCCGGTCAACCCACCATTAAAGATGCAGAAACAATCCCCCGTCTCTTTTGCAGTGAAAATGCTGATCGAAAATGCATGGGATAACTCCATTAAAATGTGGGGGAGAATTAAGGGTTGATTTTCAAATGTTTAGTCAATATTGGAGGTGTGAGAAAAATGTCAAATTCACAAAAATCAATATATAGATTATAGGAGTATAAGAACAAAAGCATCATTAAATTGATTAAAATGAATATTTCGTTAACAGTGATTTTCGACAACGATGATAGGAATTTCTTTCACTTTTCTTTTAATTTTTGGTGTTTTGTTCTTTCATGTTCTTGTAAAAAAAATTAAAATTAGTATGATAATTTTTTTTATTTTGTTCTTCCATGTTTTGTGAGGTTTTCCATCAAGATTTTAATGGTGAAGGGTGGAGTAGGTGGTAGAGATAAAGAGTGAAGAAGAAGAAGGAAGAAAATATATTTTTTACAAAAAAAAATGCTATTCACGCGCTTAGAAGGGGTGCAACACACACAATGTGCCAAGTCAGCAAAAAGTGTCAAAATGACACAACAAAATCTTACATGAGGTGTTTAATATGAACAAAATCAAGTTGAGGTGTCTAAGTAAAAGTTGGTGCCAACTTTAGGGGGCCGTCGATGAGTTCCTGTTACTCTTTTAGTTTGATTTTAAAACACGTTATCAGCACGAAAAGTCTCTTATATCAAATCTTGAAAATCCAGTGATAGCAACAAGAGTCTTATAATGCTAGTTTCATTAGCCAATATAAGTGATTTTGCGATTGATATGACACAAATTAGCCACGGATAAGAAAGGTACAAAGGGCTATATTGCAACACTAAGAGTGTGTTTGGTATGGAGAAAAATATTTTCCAATTTTCTTGTATTTGGTTGATCAAAAAAATTGAAAAATATTTTCTTTAGGAAAACAAGTTCCTTGAAAATAAGGAAAATGACTTCCCTAATGAAAGTAGGGAAAACAAGTCCCCATCCTCCCAACACCCCAACCTCACACTCATGTCACTCTACCCCCTACTCCCACCCCATACCTCCACCCCCCATCCCTACACCAGATAATTTTTTTAAAAATATGATTTCTATTCCACCCCTCCCCCACCTTTACCCTAATTTTTTTCTTTAAAAAGTTAATTTTTTTTTAAAAAATAATCTTTTTAATTTTATTTTTGTACTCCACCCCTACCCCGACCAACCCGGCCCACAACCCACTCCACCTTACTCCAAACCCTCCACCCCCAAACCCCACCCACCCCAAGTTTTTAAAATAATTTTTTAAATTTTTTTTATACCCCACTCCCACCCACCCGATCCCACCTAACACCCCCTCCCCCTCCACCCCACTCAAATCCATTTTTTTTTAAATAACTCTTTTTAAAAATGTAATTTTTTCGTAATCCCCCCTCCCCCCCCACACCTCTACCCCACCCAAAATTTAATTTTTTTACAAAAAATAAATTTTTTGGTACCCCACCCCCACCCACCCACTTTAACCGCTCCCCCCCAAACCACCACCACCTCCAGTCCATCCAAAATTCATTTTTTTTTAAAATTGTTACTTTTTTTTTTAAAAAAAGTAATATTTTTGTACCTCACTCCTCCCCTCCCCCCACCCCTCTCCACCTCCATCCCACCTAAAATTTAATTTTTAAATTTTATTTTAGAAAAAGATACTGTTTTTTAAAAAAGTAATATTTTTTGTACCTAAACCCCCATCCCCACCCCCCATGATAACGGAAATACAACAAACAAGAAGAAACAAAGGAAAAGATATGAGAATTAATAACTAGGAATTGAAATTATGGGCAACAAGGGGCTAAAACCCTCACCTCCCAATTGATTCCAACAACTAGATACTAATTCAACTCAACTAATCAAGGAAACCTAAATGAAATCCACAAGTGGGAGACCTTCGATTAATTAAGTAAAGAAGTTAAACTAACAATCAAGAGATTCACCCTAATCACTCACTAATTCCTTAAGGGAATTACACTAAGCCTTACACTAGCAACTACAAGTTTTAGAGTATCAATCTTCAATATGCAAAAACTAGTCTTCCAAAATGAAGAAAAGCTACTACTTATACTAGGGAATAAGAAGACACTAGCTATTACAATTTTGCCCTTAATGAAGTAAGGGCCTTGTTTGGTTGCCTTCTTTTGGGAATTCTTGAATTCCCCCTTCCACCTCACTTTAATAGACCACCCACACATGGTATGCTTTCCTTTGGGAT
>QJPP01005524.1:0-73841 GCA_003996215.1 Jaltomata sinuosa
GTTACGGATTAAGTATGAAATTGGTTACTGCTAGACTGTTAGTTTCTGGATTTGAGATTGGTATGATTAGTTGAGTTTGATTCATGTCTCTGAGCATGCCTATCATTACTCTTTCTCCCTTTTTCTACACTTGAGGTTACCGGTATACCGTCCATTTCGTAAACTTATTTTGTATACACTGTTGTTGCAAGGACCCCAGGTGCATTGTTTCTTACTTTCACCTGTGCCTATGGTGTGTATATTCTACTTACTAGCCTCACATGTGGTTCTGTTGATTTCTCTCTGGGCTAGTTCCTGTGTACCTTTCGTTGATTTATGTGACTGCTTGCTTCTATTCTGTCTGTTACTACGCTTTTATCTTATATGTACCCAGTCGGCCTATGATACCTACTAGGTACCTTATGCTTCGCATTTGGTGCTCACCCCTACCCCCTGCATCTTTGGGTGCAGATCCTAGTGTGGGCCATCGCCGTTAGATCATTGTGATTCGTGCTTGGAGATCTGTTGGGGACTACTTCAGACGGAGGGTGAGCTCTTGGCGATCGGAGCTTAGCTTTAGTTTATCTTTTGCTTCATGTACTCTATTACCATTCAGAGACATCTGTATATATTGTTTGGATCGTTTGCACTCCATGTATTTAGTTTTGGCTCTATACTATGATACCAGGTCTTGGGGTTTGATTTAGTTTCCGCATATGTATATATATATATATATCCCTGTTATCTATTCTCTTCGTCTTGTTCCCTTATTTGTTAGATAGTAGCCCATTACTAACTGTCCTGGGCTACGGGGATTGGTTCACCTACCGGGGTTGTAGGTGCCATCATGACCGAGAAATCGGGTTGTGACAATATGTCATCCTGGTCTACACTAAGACCAATTCCCACACTTAAGTTCAACTACCCGGCCGCTCACAGGTCAAAATGCAATAATCATAATTTCAACAATTAAACCCAGTCCACTCATGGGACCATCAACAAATATGACTAATAATGTATAATTAGACCCGCTCGAAGACTAATCCCTGGCTCATCATTTTAAACACATATAGTCATTTTCATCTAATCCAGACTCCTTTCCTGAAAAGTAAGCTCGTTTTAGGGATTTCACCCCAGACAATACGTACTGCGGACCCTGTATGTTCATCTTATTTACCTTATTTAAAATATTCCTGGGAACCTGCTACAACTTAGCAATTCCCTCATCCCACGAACATTACCGGTTCCCCAAACCTACTCAACCATATAGTTTCCTGGAGTCTAGCATCACACACAATCTAACAGTTATAAAATACACCCGAATGAATATGTCACCCCGACCCTATTATTCCCTATTCAATCAATAGACAGACCAATACAATAATCCAACAGACTCCATGCCCGAAGGCCTATAACATGAATCCTCCCGTCAATCTTCATAACAGTATGAAATGAAAATAGGTCAAAAGTCTACTCAACGAAAAACCTAGCCTATTTGGATGCCAAGCAGTTGCACGATGCAATTTTCGGCTCCGTAAAGGCGTTCCTTGATGGATGACAAGCCCAAAATCTATGGTTTCACATCCTTTTAGCCAGAATCTCCCCTCCACATGACTCCCAATCTTGAAGCAGCCAAGGAGGGTTCTTGGGGTAACCCTCGTCTATTTTGGGGCTGAATAGGGGAGAATGAAAATATAAAACTCATTTTTGAGTTTTTTGATCCCGTTGCTCAGCTATAGCGGTCCACGCTCCGCTATAGCAGCACCACCATAGCGGAGTCCACCGCTATGGTGGAGGCTGACCGACGTTGACTTCCGCTATAGCGATAGTTTCTCTGCCATAACAGAGGTCACTATAGCGGTGTGTCAACCGCTACGGCAGTTAAAACGGGACAAAAAGTCATAAATCCTCTCAAAAGGGTCCATTTTACAACACACTTAATTTTTGGATGTTCCGAAATAACCCCTTCACGTCAACCTCGATTTTGGGAGTTCTACTTACCCGAATTCGATTTCAAAAAGTCTCTCAGGCTCCTTTATGTCTTAGCTAAATGGAAAACTAGCTCAAATCAAGATACTTTACCCAATTCTTACCCGGATTTTCCTAGATCATGCCTCGCTCCAAAACCGGCTGAGACTAGCCTAGCCCAGAATTTTCAACTCCTAAACTCGAAAGTTTTCTGACTCAAAAATTGGCACGAAAAATATTTCCGTAACGACAAGCCCGGTCATTACATGCCAGTAGGACACAATAACCTATTTGAAGGCCAATGAGTGTGGAAGACTATACTGGTCACTTGGCCTAATTTTACTTGTACCTCAACTCCTAGAGCACAACCGCAAGCTTGAAGTAAAATTGAAATAATTCATAAGCTTAAAGTGGAGGAATAAGTTGATTGTGTCATACTGCGATGTTAAATTAGGCTCTTGTTGTGAAACAGCCTAAGTTTTTTACTTTCTTTTATTTTTATTTGTGTAGGTGTTTTTATTTTTGGTAGGAAGATGAGCATGGAAACAAAACCATTGGAGGTATGTATAAGTGATATAGATAATCAGAACTAAGTGTGGAATGCCCACATGAAGAATCATGTACCAGAGAAGACATAGTATCTCATGCCATGAGCTGCTAATGCTTTGACTTTAGTCCATTAAGTGAGTTTCTTTTATTCTTTCATTTAATAGTATGCACTGAGGACAGTCCACAATTTCAAGTGTGGGATGGAGAACTTGCTTGGATGTTTTCTATGCTATTTTATTAGCTGGTGAATAATCCTTTAAGTTGTTTTCAGTTCTTTTCTAGTGAAGTCCTTGAACCATAGTTTTTATTTTAGTCATAGGTAAAGATTTTTTTCAACGATGGATGGATGACGATTGTTTTGAAGTAAAATTAGTTTTAGGTAGAAGTAAAAGAAGAGAGCCCCGAATGCCTTTTTGTAATACCCTAAAAAATTTAAGCTAGGAACTAGGCCTAAAATCCTAAGTGTGAACTATCAGGACTCAGAACTAAATTCACGGACCAAGTCCATGAGCCGTGGATTGAACCATGAGACATAGACAGGCCTCATGAAAATACCCCTGCAGACTGACCTCTGGGTATGAAACCACGAGAAAGTTTCACGAGTTATGGATCAGACCATGGTCTGTGGTTTTCTCCTCATGGAATTAGACTTGAGGATTAGAATTGTAATGACCCTTCCGGTTATTCCCGCATTTACGCTTTTTTTGTACCATTAGAGCTTGCCTGTAGCGGTTCTAAGTCATTTATGACTTGCTGAAACTGGTGGTTCGGTGCCCTGGCCGTTCATTTGGTCTTTATGATCATTTTCCTGTCTTAGAGCTTTAACTTAGGAAATCATTGACTTTAGTCAATATTCTTAGCTAACGTGCTCGAAATCAAATTCTAATAGTTCTGTTAGCTCCGAAACATGGAGTTTGGTCTAGTTGGACCTTTAGTCAAGGTCTGAGAATTTCTGGTGTGGGTTTTGTGTTAGTTTTTGTGTTTTCGGGCTATTTGGAGTTAGAAGTGTGACTTGGGTCAGCTTTCGGTAATCGGAGTGTCAGATTCAAAATCTGACAATTTTATCAGCTCTAAAATATTGAGTTTGGGATAAATAGGTGATTGGTTTGGGTTTCGAGTGTGCCAAACTCATTTCGATCATCTTAATGGTTGATAATAATTGGGATTTGTCTACGGGGAAAAAGGTTAGTGCCTTCACGGTTTGTTAAAATTTTTGGTAGTGACAATTATATATCAAATAGCTTGAAAGTAAGGTTTCATGCTATTTATTACAGGGAATTTCCACCATGTGAGAACAAAACTTTTGAGATTTAGTCCTTCGATGTTTATATATGCAAAAGAGGAAAAATAGGATCAAATCCTATTAGTTGTTGGTGAGTTCATAAAAGGGTGGGAAATGATTTCTAATTTGGATTAGTGTAGCACCTAACACTTTAATGGCAAGGACTTAAACCCCATCTTCTCATTTTGTCATCAATAAAAATCTTGAATTTTCATACTCTCGACGTAAAAAAGGATATTTTTGAATGGTAGACTCTTTATCCAAATATTTTTGTATATATAATTCTCTTGTTAATTTCCTGTGTCTTATATAATTCCATGCTAATTTGACAATACATTTCCCATCAATTTTAAGCATCCATAAAAACCTATCCATTTCATTATTAACTCCAAGAGTAGAAACTTTGTCTACGATATGTTGTGCTATCTCTAAAGTGAAAGTGCAAGAGAGAGGTGAATTGTTGTTTTTCATTTTCTGAGTCGACTGTCTGAATGGGTCAATCGACTGGTATGCACAGATAAACAGTTAAGTAAAAGTGCAGAATTGTAAGTGCTGTAAAAGTAATTGACACCAGATATTTTTATACTAGTTGGGATCCAGAATGGATCTTACTCCAGTCCTCTTGGGTTGCAAGGGTGTTCTCTACTAGTTCTTTGGTGGTTTTGTTTTGGGTACAAGCTTTGAGAGTATAGCTCCTATGTCTACACTCAATTCTTTTTTTCTTTTTTTTTTCTTTTTTGATATAATGCCTCACCAACTATATTTTTTCTCTCCTCTTTTTTTTACTACATAGTAAAATACAAGGTAGCACAATGCTTAATAAAAGTAGAACAAAGAACTTGAGATGGTAGAGACTATTTGTATAATTTCTTCATTCTTCAAAGGCTCTTTTTATAGGAGCAATGATTTAGCCGTTGAGGAGAGCTTGAAGAAGAGGGCAACCCAAGAGATTTGATCCTTGGAAAAAAAGGATGTAAAATATTATGTTTTCCAAAAATAAGGTTGAGTCAATCTTTGACTCCTTGAATCCATAGATTTGGCTTTGCTGGGTACTTCCTTGATTGAAGCTTGAGATATTTCTTTTCCTTAAGGATTTGCTTGGTACTTCCTTGATTGAGGCTTGAGATATTTCTTTTCCATAATAGATCCTTATTCAATGCTTGGTACTTGAGTCCACAAATAGATTTGACTTTGCTGTTTTTTTCCTTCCGTCTTGTGATTTCAAGGAACCTTGTTTTTCCTTTAAAATCTTCGTCAAAATCTTTTAAGATTTCTTTCCTTATTTTTCATAGTATTTTTATCATTAAGAATCTTCATAATTGCTTCATGATTTTCCCTTTTTTCTTGAGTATAAATCTCTCTTTATTACTTCTTGTTTGATACTTGATTTTTCTTTCTTTTTGAGTAATGCTCCTTGATATTTTCCTTTCCTGCTTGGTACTTGATTTTCCTTCCTCTTGGATAATATTTTCCTTTCTTGCTTGGTACTTGCTCTTTTTATGGTAAGTAGAATATCTTGGATCAACACCTTTGAACAAGTTCTTACAAGGTGAAATTGTCATTCATTAAAATCAAAACACTATCACAAATGAGATTATTCTCTAACATTGAGTTGATCCATCTTCCAGCATGCACCACTACACTAATATTCTGTATGTCCTCATTGAACCCAAAATCTGGAGGTATAATATCATATAGTGCACCAAGTCATGTCCAGTTGACATACCAAAATTGAGCTTCGCTTCATATAAGCAGATTTAACTACGAGTCTTTTAGTTTTTGCCTTTTCTTAATCGTTGATTAACTAATAAGTCGATCGATAACTGTTAAATACAAACCAAACAATTCAATATCTTATTGGTTAGGTCAGCAAATTAATATATATTACAAAATTGATAATCGATAAGTCGAATCATTAAGTGCAAAATTTCAATCGAGCCACCTAATAAGCATCCCTTACTCTCTCTATTTCAATTTGTTTGTCTTAGTTACTATTTAGACAGTCAAAGATATCTTTTTTCACCATAATTTTTTCAAATATTTTTTAAACATGAATTATTAATTATTGTGACTTATTATAATTTTTATGTAATTTTAAATATGTAAATTTTATTTCAAAAAAATTAAAATTTGAATATCAAATTCACACCGAACATCATTTATAGTTTGACCCTCGTACTCCAAATTAAGCGAAACAAATCGAAACAGTGGGAGTATTTTTTATTTAACTTGATTATTGTGTAAATACTGTTTTATGTCATCGCTGCATTAGCTATAATTGTAATAAATTAAGACTTGAAACACTAAATCTAAAAAGATAATTGTGAAAGTGATAATTAATCTCAAATTCCTTTAAATAGACAACAAAAGAAAATATTCAAAAGACGATATTAAAGGTCTTTCAGAGAGAGAATAAGAAAGGCATCCACGTTATCTTGATGATGGTGACACGTGTCATACATACAGATGACGTCAGCAGACCTGATAGTGATGTCCATACATTCCATGCTGCTGTTGATCGAGAACCTCTTTCTGTCGCCGGAGTTCCATTACTTTCCGATGAGAATTCGAATGCTGGGTCAACACGAAAGTTGGGCTTGCTGCCGGACGATATTCCGGGACAAGCCGGCCCGATTTGTACCGAACACCACAGGCATTGCACAGAGTTTTTGGGCCCAATGGGCCAGTCCTCCACTGTGGCGTTTTCTCTGATGCACAATGGGTGCACTTTCTTGGTATTTCTGACATTGAAGATGATGATCTGTCTCTATTATAATTAACTGAACTCTCCTTTTTCCTCATAATACTATTATTGTTGTGTTGTGGATCTTGATTGGACTTTTCATCTGCGGGCTTGTTTTGGAGTGAGGAAGTCCAGCTAGTGTTTGAACGTGAACGTTTGCTTCTTGATTTGCTGTGCAATGTAGTAGTACTACTATTATTGGTATTGAGGTACATGGTTCCTGTTAAGGAGTTTGAAGGGAAATCATTGGATGAGTCTTCCACGAAGTTCGATAGCCACTCCAACTCCGCTACATCATCACTCTTCACAAACAACAACAAGAATAAATTAAATAAAATAAGTTTAAATGTATAAGCTCGACAATGATAATCCCAAATATGCAATAACAGATTAAATTGTACCAACTGTGCGAAATATTTTTAAGCTATATATTTATGTATTCAATTTAAAATATGATTAAATTTTTTTCTAATTATCTTACACCATGACGAAACACTTTCACCTAAAGTGAGAAAATAACTCCCATCACTTTTAGTAGGAAATTGTTCTACTTGGCATGCAATTATCTCAATTATTAACTTCATATTATACACATTGTAAGAGTTTTAAATTTAATATCAAAGATGTATTTACTTACAGGAACGCAGAGTTTGTCGGTGAAGTCGGCGGAATTGGGAAGAGCATCGTAGTAACTAGCGGCGGCAGCAATGTTGTCCGTAGGAGGTGGTTGATAGTGGTGATTGAGGTCAAAGTCAACGGTGGTTTTAGAAGAGGAAAATATGTCTTCATTGGAGAAATCAAGAAGATCATCAATCCGAAACACCTCTGGTGCTGACCGTCCGTAGACATCCATGTCCGATTAATTCGAAACACTTTTGGTACAGAAAATGCTGGTTTAAAAATTAAAGTTTTGCTATATATGGAGAGATAAATTTGAGCTGGGGAATTATCAGTGTATGTATGAGCGAAGCAAGGGGCTGATGAGTGGAGGATTGATATAGCACTTAGCAGTGCAGTCATGTGCTGTTATTTGTTAAATATTTGCAAGTGAAGGATGACGACCGGGGGGGTGGGGGGGGGGGGGGCGCAAACCTTACTTAGGTTTGCATATCTAACGTGAGCTAATCACGAGTTTTGCCCGTGTTCTTTTAGGGCGAAAACCACTCTCGTAATTGAATTTAGTGTAATTTGATGTAATTACACAGTTTGACATGTTTGATTGGCCAGGTAATTATTTAGTCAGCAGGTAATTGGGTGTAATTGGTAGGGGGTAATTAGACTCTCCAATTCACATGGGAGAGTTGTGAGTTGCTGGTAATTACATAGTGTAATTACAATTAGCTGATTACTTTCTAATTTCGTCCTTTTATTTTTATTTTTTATTTTTATTATTCTAATATTTTTAAAAAATATATTTTTTATATTATTTATATTTCATTTCCTTCTCATTTCCAAATCTTTACTTCTTGTGATTCCATGTAATTGTTCCTATTATCTATTTTATATTTATTTTATGTTTATTTTTTCCATTTAGCATAATTTAGTTAGTATTCTAATTTTTAAATTAAAGTAGAATTCATTGTTGAATAAGGTTATATACTCATGTTTTCTTTTTCTTTTGAATCATATTTAGATACGTTATATTGAAATTTGACAGAAGAGTATTATGTTAACTTTTTTGTTTTGAATTTTGAACTTATGTTATATTTCAGTTCCAACTTATTTGTTTTACTAGTATTGACTTGATATTTCACATTGCAAGTCATTCATTTTTTAGTTAGAATTGATAGATTATCTTTTTCTCAAATGTTTTAATAATTTTATGACATTATATTTATAATATTAATCTTTTGTTAAACATGCATTTCATGATGTTCTTAAAAATCATGTACTTTAAGTTTTTATGATTAATTTAATTAAAATATACTAATTTAAAAAATATAAATCAATTTTTTTAATAATATTAGTTAAGAGTATATGTTTATTAATTAATATATTTTAAAAGACAATATATATATATATATATATACATATATATATATATATATATATATTAAATATTTAATTTAATATCATTTATAAAGGCCTTTATTTGTTTAGTATAAATTTTTAATTTTTGATAATTTACTTTTATTAAATTTTAATATAACCATGTAATTACACTTGTGCAACCAAACAATACACTTGTAATTACACTGTAATTATATTGTGGCAACCAAACAGGTCGATGTAATTACTAGGCTGTGTAATTACTACCCTAGTAATTACACCAATTCCAATTACCAGGTGGCTTTCCAAACAGACCCTTAGCGTCTTTCTCGTTTTGTTGTTCCGTTCTGAGCAAGAATTTAATTTATGTGTACTAATAATCTGTTAAAACCTATTTACATAATTAGATCATTTTTTAAAAGTAATATATCATATTCAAGATTATACATCTCTAAGATTTTTTTTTTATTGACCTACCAATCATCCTATTTTATCCGTAGTATGTTGCATTACTAAATATAAGTAGTAGTAATACTCACTTGATTGACTCAAATAGGAATGAGAAAAGAAAATAAAAACTTTGTCGGTAAAATGACAATAAATTGACTTTTCTGTTACAAAATAAAATTGATTAATTTTTTGAGATATTATTATTATTAATTGAGTAATTTTTGGGTTATAAAATAAAATTAAGTGACTTTGTATGATAATAGTTGTCAGTGGAGTAACTTTGAGAATTGTGTTAAAATATTACTCCTATAAAAGACAACAAATGAAGTTGGTGGGATAATGCAATAATTACCGAAGGGGTGTTTTGGTGTGAGGTATAAGGTATAATAGTTCCGAGATAAAATGCAGGATTATTTTATCTTGTATTTGGTTGAAAGTATTAATTAGTCTCGAGATTATTTATCTCATCATTTATATCATGAGGATGGAATAGGTTATCCCATATAAATGGAGAGATAACTAATTCTAGGATAGCTCATCTCCAAATTAATTATCTTAAAATAACTTATTCCCAACCAAACGATCTGCAAGGGGAGATTGGTGGTTCTAAGAATACCTACATGAAGTAAAGATTATGCGATGTGAAAGGGGATAGACAAATCGCAGAACAGATTCAGCGTATTGCTTACTACAACTATTATATTAGTGAATTATTGAGGTCATGTGCGATTGGGCCGGAATATGGTGTGACCACTGCAATTTTTCAGAATACTAACATGTTCACTTTCCATTCCAAGTCACCCAAAGTTTTCTTAATTTATTTATTTTTCAATTCACATATTTTATATAATGTAAAAAAAATTCATAAAACTATTTCTCTCAAGATATTTTACCTTTAAAATTATTTAATAGGTCATAATGCTCAAAGGCCAAAGCTTAATGGAAGTAAGCTGTTCGGAAAATAAGATGGAATATTTATAACCTGTCTTTTGATTAATGATTTTAGGTAAATGTTCAATTTATTTAATTCTTCTATCATCAGTATAGAAAAAATTAATATGGATTAAGGTCCTCTTACCAAGATATTGACGTAGATAAAGTTTTAATATTGCAATATATATCGGAAGGGGGTACTTAACACAGTGGTCCCAATTATAATATCAAGATTCCCCATTTCTTGATGTGAATTTCTTTGGAATGTATTGAATTTGATTTGAATATATTAATAAGAATAGTATCAATCCAATTTCTTAATTTTAGTTAAAGAAATCAAGATCTAGGAAATAGAAAAAATAATGAAAGACTAACGATGGCAGAGTGAGCACTCTCCTTTGCCTCCTGTGTCATGTGACCATTTAATCAGTCACATGAGGAGGAACCATACTATATTGACTATGGGACTTATTTTATTTGTCTGAGATTGAGTTTTATATTTTGTAGTTTTGGTTCATTAATTTTTTTTAGATAATCAAATTACTTAAAAGTAATTATAGATAAATTAAATGATAAATATTAATTAATAAACTTAATTAAAATAGTACTCTCTCCGTTTCAATTTGTTTGGCCTACTTTCCATTTTAGTTCCGTTTCAAAAAGAATGCATCTTTTCATTTTTAGCAACTCTTTAATTTTAACTTTCTATACGGCATGTTTAAGACCACAAGATTAAAGGACATTTTGGTACATTTGACATATCCTTAGTTTATGACTACAAGATTCAAAAGTCTTCTCTATTTTCTTAAACTCCGTGCCAAGTTAAAATAGGCCAAACAAATTAAAACGAAGGAAGTAACTAATAATCTTTTATATAAATTAAAATGTATTAAAAGTTTTTTAAAAAAAATTAGACGATCAGGATAAATCACTTAAATCCTTAAAATAAAGTGAACTAATATTTTTTTTCCTTTTGTCCTTGTCGGTGGTCACCCCTCCTATCCCTCCCCATTCCTTCAAAGAAGGAACAGAAAATATTACTCTCGTACTAGCTATGCCCCATTTTATATCACTCTAGCATTCCTATCATTTAATACCAAATGTAATTTTCTTTTAAAAATAAAAAAATAAAAAATCTGAGTTCACTGTGAAATTTAGATACTTTCGCCCTTGAAATTCTTTATAAGAAAAATACATGAAGTATACAAACTAAGTTTACTGATCAATACTAAAAATGTGGAAGACTGTCAGAGAAAAAAATTCTCTTCTCTCTCCTCATGCCTCCCCCTTTCAGAGTGTAACCCTACTCAATGATCTAGGTCAGTGGCCGGCCAGCCATCCACGATGACTGGTCAGGCATCCACCGATCACATGTCCCAATTCCCACCCTTAAACTCTTCCAATGTCATTAATCCCCAACCTAACACATTGAAAGCCCAAGTTCAACCAAAATCTTTGAATTCCTTTATCCAGAACCAAGTTAAAAATTCCCATCAAAACAATGCAATTCATTGATGGGGAACCTACTGTCAAGTGGCCTAAAGTAGAAGTTACAAGGATGAATATGATTGAGAACTTACAAAACACAGTAACTGATAGATTCTACTATGGTTGGTCTGAACTTGAAGATCTTCGCAAATAAATTTTGAAATAATGTGGTGTTAAACGAGAGTGTCAAATAGGTTTCCTAAGGAATAGGCATATTCTGATGCGTTTTGTGCTAGTGGAGGAATTCATTAATATGTTATTAAAAGGTGCTTATTTTATCGAAGCAAATGATGATTTGTCATATCATATGAAGCCATCGATTTATGATGTGAAATTCAAAATAGATGAAGAAACAACAAATGCAATGGCCTCTCTTATACTAATTTACTACCCACATACTTTCTGAAGATATCTCTATTCACATTAGTCTCTGCACTAGGGAAGCCTCTTCACTTGGATTCAACCACTATCAACAAAATCAGACCTAACTGTGTTAGGGTTAAGGTTCAAGTGGATCTACTAGCAAAATTTTCAAAAGATATTATGATATAGACTGAGGATAAAAGGACAAGGGAGACAAGTCTTGAGGATATAAAGATTCAGTGTGATGTCCTCCCAAAGTATTGCAAGGAATGTAAACTGCAGGGACGTAACAACGAGCAGTGTAGAAATTTACACCCAGAGTTGCGAAGGGAAATAATGACAAAGATAAAGGAGATTGTATAGGGGAAAATGTTCGACCCAGAGAAAGAGTCATACAGAAACCAAAGAGATAAAGACAAAAGAGTTAAAGGACCAAATCAGTGGAACCTTAAAAATAAAGTAGTCTTTACCATTGAGAAAAACCCTAAGAAACTTGTAAATGGTGTTCCATTAAGGCCATCAAACTAGACAACAAGATTTAAACACAAAATAAATTTGAAGCCTTAGCAGAGAAGGAAAATCAAGAGGAGACCGATCCAAAAGGAAAAAGGGATGCAGTTGCAAAAAATATAATATTGATTTGACAAATACCATGATTGAACCAGCGATCAGTGAAAATAACAAGGTGATAGCAGATAATAACATGAGGGAATATGGGATTCAGATATACCAGTTCTTAAGGAGCAAAATAAGAAGAACATGAAAAGAACCACGAGGCTCCGCTCCACTCCAAATTTTGGGTGGAAGAGACTTTTGGTACGCAAATAACTCTAAATAAGTCAAGCAGTAATTCAAGGAAATGAGATGATCTAGTAGAGGAGGAAGATAAGCTCGAAGAAGGAGAAATAGGTGCTAACGTAGCATTTGAAAATCAGAATTTCAGCACAAGAAGTAATAAGAGGGGCAATACGAATGTGGATGATGAGATCAGGACAAGACAAATAGTAACCAAGAGTTGAATAATAGAGCTATTCTGGTGGCCACAATATCAATAGACTTTATAGAAGAAATAGACCAAGAGATTCAAGTGGGCTCATATCCTCCAAGACAAACAGAAGAGAAAGTAGATCAACAAGTGACCTTCGAGCCCAGTCCCACAGATTCTTATCTCAGGGAACCAATTAGAGAAAGGATTCTCCTATCAAGGAATTGCATGAATTGCTTACTTACAATATTGGAGAAAGAGATTTCACAATGAGAGAAGGAGATAAATTGATAGTAAAGGATAAGGAAGAAGCAGTGAGAGTAAATCATATTATTCAACACTCAAATATATCACCTTCCAAAGGAGGAAAAAAAACAAAAGGCAAGGCAACATTGAGATAAAACAATCAGCTAGGATTGTAACAAGAAGTGCAGCTTCTAAATCTAATATTTCCAATGATAAAAGCCTTTATCTAAAATATTAGACCAATGAAGACTCAACAAGCATTTCATAGACTATAAATACTTCGTAGACACCACAAATTCTCTTTAATTGCCTTTATGGAGTTTTTTCTTTTAGAGAAGTTTATAGATTAATAGATACAAAAGAAGACTAGAAATGGATAAAGTCAGCAGTAATTACAATGGTAAAATATGGTTCTTTGTGGAGGACAATATGAAGGTAGAGGTTTAGAAGACATTGAACAATAAATCACTTCAAAGTTATTTTTACAAGACTGTAATAGGTACTGCATTACAAACTTAGTGTATGCTAAGTGCTTACAGAGGGAAAGATTAAGGTTATGATATAGTATATGTCAGCTAGCCAATTTCATGTCTTTACCTTGACTAGTGGGTATGGATTTCAATGTAATACTGAATGGGAAGGAGAAAATAGGGGGTATACCTATTATACCTTAAGAATATAAAAAGAATTGTATCTTGTGTTTGTAACGATCCTTTTCGTCATTAGGGGGGAGTCAATCACGTAAAAATCTGGGTTAGAATTTTTTCAAAATTAGAAGTTAAAAATTTCAGACTAGGCTAGTCTTGGACGAAATCCGAGTGAGGTATGGTCTAGGAAAATCCAATAATGTATTGGATAAAGGTAATAAAGTTTAGCTTGATTTTGTGTTAGCTAAGATGATAAGAAATCTGTAGGACTTTTTGAAAGTAAATTCGGGTAAGTAAAACTTCCGATATCGAACTTGACATGAAGGGGTTAGTTTGGGATATCATAGTTTGAGGGTGCATTGCGAAAAAGGTAAAACTGAGAGAAATCTTGAGTTTCTACTTTGCCACACCTGCTATAGAGGATGGCAGGCTGATACGAGGCTGCCTCTATAGCAGAATTTTTTTTGCTATAGCGGGAGTCAAAGACGGTTAATCCTGCTATAGCGGGCAAATTTTGCTATAGTGATGCCACCATAGCAGGATCGGGCCACTATAGTGGGGTAAATCATTGTTTATATAGAAAAATCTCCAAAAATGGTTTAGTATTTCTAAACATGTTTTGGGGAGGGCTTAGGTGATTTGGGGCAATTTTCACCTGTTTTCCACCAGATTTCTTCATAAAGATAAGTTATTTATCCCCATTAACTAGTTTTTCAATTCCTTGATCATAAAATCACTAGTTTACCGGTCTTAGGGAGGATTTAACTTGACTTAGCTGTAAATTCTGATGCAAGGGGGTAAATTGGGTGTAAAACCTTTGAATTATAGTTAAATGTTGATTATTTACTCTTGCATGACCATAATTCACTAAAGTAACCATGAAACTGGTAGTTTTAAGGTGAATTTATGGTGAAAAAGCCCTAGAATGGGTTGAATGATTATGAAATTGGCCTTGGGGTTTGAGATTAGGTTGTAATCCTTGATATTATAGGTCATTTGGTTTATTATGTATTTACATTCCTATTTTTAGACCACAATCAAGCCAAGGTTGTAAGAAACGGGAAAGCTCAGGTTCAGTAGAGGATTTCAGGCTTGAATTAAGGTAGGTGATAGTTTAAATGTAGTTAAAAATTAATTTGTGTTATACATACATAATAACTATTCCTTAGTATTTTTTGTACAATGCATATTTACGGAAAGTGAATGACTATGTGATATCCTAAGTGTTAATCACATGCAATGATTATTTAAGTTAAAGCTTATTAGTTTTTACAAGTGTTGTTTCTGTTATCATTGTGATTGTGATTATTTTGATATTTGTCATTATTGTGGAATATACCTGTATTTATACATCTCCACGGTATTGGTTGATATAAGATTGGCAGACACTTAATATTTGGGATTTGGTACATGGACAAGAGCTCGTCCCCTGCATGTCATGGCTAGTGGGCAATCATAAGACCTTTAGCATATGTGTACATGTATTTGGTGAGTGGTGACGATTCCTTGAGTGAATCGGGGATTATGTATTTTCTTGATTATGTTAGTTCGTTGAGTGAACCGGGCTTAACTATTTACTTGATATACATATTAGTTCCTTGAGTGAATCGGGCTTAACTATTTACTTGATATATAAGTTGGTTTCTTGAGTGAACCGGGCTTAACTACTTACTTGGTATACATGTTGGTTCCTTGAGTGAACCGGGATTAACTTTTTACTTGATATACATGTTAGCTCCTTGAGAAAACTGGGCTTAACTATTTACTTGATATACATGTTGGTTCCCTAATTTGAACTGGGCTTAACTGTTTACTTGATATACATGTTGGTTCCTTGAGATAACCAGGTTGATGTGCTTAATTGCTAAGGTAGTTTCTTTATGTAAACCAAAATGCATGTTAATTGCCATAGTTGTTGTCTTAGAGATCCTTGGGTGGTCCAGGTTACTTGTAAAATGTGACACAATTCAGTGTTGTCTATTACTTGTGTAGTTGGGACATGATTTATATGATTATTGAGTCAGGATTGTTAACTTGGAGTCTTTTTGGTGGTCATAGTCCGACTTGACTTGTTATTCTTATTGACTCATATTGACTGAACTTCATGTTGTACTTGTTACAAGGTTAAGTGTAATGAACTTGGAGTAGAGTTGTATGATAAGGTATCATGGTTGTCTTGTTGTACTACATTATGGTTATGTATTCATATTTCTCATTTTGGATTGGCCGATGACCCTACCAGTATACCATTATTTTGTGTATTGATACCGCACGTGCTCTTCTTTTGTTGAGTACATACCATATTTTAGCGATAGTTTTGAGACCTCAACTGTAATCCAGATGGTATTCAAACTCAAGGGTGAGCTGCATATTTCGTGCTACCATAAGATTCTCGAGATTGTAGGGCCAGTGACTTACAGGCTAGCACTGCCGCCCAGTTTATCCGGAGTCCATCCAATCTTTCATGTATCCATGTTGAAGCGATACCATGGGGATGGGGAATACATCATTAAGTGGGATTTGATTTTGCTAGACAAGGATCTTCAATATGAAGAGGAACCAATTGTGATTCTTGATCGGGACATTCGGAAGTTGAGGACAGAGGAGATCAAATCTGTGAAAGTTCAATGGAAGCATCATCCGATTGAAGAAGCAACTTGGGAAACCAAGAAGAATATGCGGGACAAGTACCCTGACTTGTTTGAGGATTCAGGTACTACACTTTTCTTTTTTTTACTTTGTATTTTTGGGTTTAATCATTGGAAGATGAACGATGGGTAAATTGGTATTTGTTATAATGACTAGGTTTGTTATTACGGGTAAACATTTTATGTGAAGTTTCGGGTTAGAAAACTTCTGGGTTTGGGAGTTAGAAATTTTGGGCTAGGCTAGTTTCAATTGGTTTCAGAGCGAGGCTTGGTCTAGGGTAATCCGGGTGAGGATTGGGTAATGTATCATGGATTAAGCTAGGTTTTTCGTTAGCTAAGATATTAAGGAGTCCGGGGGACTTTTTGGAAATGAATTTGGGTAAGTAGAACTCCCGATATTAAGGTTGACGTGAAAGGGTTATTCTGGAACATTAGAATTTAAGGTGTGTTGTAAAATGGGCATTTTTGTGATATTTTTTGAGATTTTTTCCCATGTCAACTGACGCTGCGCTACCGCGGCCACCACTATAGTGGAAGTCAACGATGGTAAGCACTGCCATAGTGGTCGATTTTGCTACGGCGGCGTCGCTATAGCGGTGTACAAACCGCTATAGCAGAGTGAGTTGGGTTTTATGCTGAAACTTCCCCAAAAATATTCAAAAAACTTTCAAGAATGTTTTGGGGAAGGGCAGAGACAAAGGGAGGCGAATTTCAGTGAATTTCCACCAAACTCTCTCGAAAAGGTAAGGTTTTTGCTCCCCTCTTTGTTATTTCGATTCTCGAACCTTAGAAACTATAATCTACAGGTTTGGGGGAAGTTTTGGGTTAACCTTAGAATATGGAATCCAAGGAAAAATAGGGATTTTAGGATGTTGAATCCTTGGTTATGTTGCTTATGGGTTTTTCATGCCATAATCACCCTTATTCGCTAAATATAACCGTAAAAATAGTAGTTTAGGATGAATTAGTGGTGGGAAATCCCGGAAATGGGTGGAATGATTATAGTTTTGGCCTGGGGATTGGGATTTTATATAATCCGAATGTTTTAGGCCATTGGACTGATGTTATCATATTGTATAATCATTTTTAGACCAAGAACAAGCAAAAGCTTCAGAAAATGAGAAGGCACCGGTCCAGTAGAGCTTTTGAGTTATTCGAGGTAGGTGATGGTTACTATTTTTCCCAATATGCAATATGTGTTCATGTACTATCTCTTAGTATTGTATGAGTTTGCATGCTTAGGAAATGGGATTATGAATGTCTAGCTATCCTGTGTCAATTATGTGAAATGAACTGGGTTTGGTTGCTTGTTGGTTTACAAGTGTGATGTAATTCATTATTTTTTGACTTGTTAGATTGTGTGTGACATTCGGTTGGCTCAGGTACCACGTCTGGTACAGGTTACATATTGGTTGGCTCGGGTACCACGCCTGGAATGAGATATTTAATAGTTGGCTCGGGTACCATGCCTGGTACGAGTTTGATTTTACTTGCATTGATTATATTCTGATAATGGTTCTATGAGTGGATCGGGTTGTATTCTTGATATGTGATTGTTGCATGATTGTCCTTGAGAGGCCGGGTGGTTGTACGTAACTGTGGGGTTGGTCATAATATAGACCAGGATGGCATTTTAAACACTTAGGTGTTATCTTAGGGATCCGTAGTTGGTCCGGGATATTTGAAAGGGGTATATGTTATTGTCATGGTGTATTGTGCAATGACTGTCAGACTTGTTACATGTGATTGGTAATCTAGAGGAAAGACTTAGAGTCTAGTTTTAATGTTGGCTTGTATTACATGTTTACCTTACTTTACTCAGCTTTAGTTTCTTGTTCATATCTTGTTTGTTGGAGCTGGCCGATGATCCTACCAGTACATGGTGATTGTATACTGATTCTGCACTTGCTTTTCTTTTATGAGTACAGGACATCTTTCGGTGGCTGACACGCGACCTCAGTTGTAGTTTTGGCAATTTCAGATCCCAAGGGTGAGCTACTCTTTCGGCTTTCATGGTTTCATCCAGTATATTCTGGTCCTTTTTTTCAGACATGGATTCTTTTGTTTTTGGGTTACGTCCCCATTTTTTTCTAAACAGTAGTAGATATTTTGGTACGGTGACTTTCAGATTCCAAGGGGATTTTTTCGCAGATTCTTATTATGCTAGTATTTGATAGTGAATTATAGTTTACTTTAATGCAAACTAGTTTTGAGCTGAAGATTCCACCAACCATTGGGTTGTTAATTGGTTCGCTTATCTAGGGGTTGGATGGGTGCCGCTCACAGCGGGTTGGGTCGTGACAAAGATGGTATCAGATCCCTAAGTTTGTTGATCTCTTCGTACCAAAATGGATCTAGTAGAGTCTTGCGGAATGGTACAGAGATGTTTGTACTTTTCTTCGAGAGGCTATAGGACTTTAGGAAACTATCTCTTCTTTCTTCCTTCGTGCTATAACTTGACTCCAATTGGTATCTTGTAATACAAATTGGTATCTAACTCCTTTCACTCTTTTGTCCGCAGATGGTTAACACAAGAAATAATGGAGCGAGAGCGGCGGTCCTAGCAGCGGGCCCAACGGTCAGGGGGAGAGGAAGGGGCAGGGACAGAGGTAGAGGTAGAGGAAGGGCAATACCCACTAGGGGTAAAGCTCAGGCAGCTACTAGACCAAGAGAGGCGACCCCTCCCCCACCCTAAGATCATGTTGAGGAAGAAGTGGAGGTTGTTGTTGAGGAGGGAGCAGAACAGGAAGAGGCGGCACCGGCTGGAGGTGCAGGCCTTCCCCCTATAACGCCTAAAGTATTTCAGCAAGTGTGGAGTTTTCTGAGTGGGTTGGTAGGTGTTGGATCAACCCCTACGGGTATTGCATATCAGGTTTTAGGCACCCAGCCAGCGGTTACAATGGCTCCTAGGATGGATGCATCATCAGGTACTGATAACTTCTTCCGTCCGATGCTAGGTACGATTATGACTAGGAATGAGCATGAGATGTTGATTATGTTTTTAAAGCTGGAACCTCCTACATTTCAGGGTACTGAGAAAGAGGATGCTTATGAGTTCATTCTGGACTATTATGAGAGGCTGCATAAGCTGGGCATTGTGCAGCAGCATGGTGTAGAGTTCATCACCTTCCATCTGCAGGGTGATGCTAAGCAATGGTGGAGGTCTCATGTGGAGTGTCGGCTATCAGCTTTGCCTCCGCTAACCTGGATTGAGTTTCATGCACTTTTCTTAGAGAAGTATGTGCCTCGCACTTTGAGAGATCATAAAAAGGATGAGTTTCTAGCTCTAGAGCAGGGTAAGATGTCGGTCTCAGCCTATGAGGCCAAATTTCATACCTTATCCCATTTTTCCGCTCAGCTTTTGGGTACAGAAGAGGAGAGGATTCGTCTGTTTGTGAAGGGCCTGAATACTGTGTTACAGGTGTTGTCTGTGCATATGACTTCAGCGGGAAAGAATTTCAATGAGGTAACAGATTATGTGAAGAAGCTAAAGGGGGTTAAACAGGTCGGGTAAACTAAGGTATTAGCCAAGAAGTCCCGGAATTAGAGCTGTCAAAATGGGCTTGGCCCGTGAGGCCGACCCAACCCAGCCCTTTAATTAAGTGGGGTTGGGCTAAGTTTTTACAGCCCATTTAGAAGTGAGGCTTATAAGCCCAGCTCACTTGGCCAGTCATCCTCAAAAGCCTAACCCGTGGCCTCACCCGCTAGGTTAAAAAATAATTAATAATATATTTATTTACCAAATAAAAAATTTAAAATAATTAAAGAAGGTAAAATAAAAACTAAAAGAAGTACAAAGTGCATTACAAATAGATAATGGTAATTACTCATTTAATCAATAGTCATTAGTAATATAATACATTACATTAAAATATTATATTATATATGTTATATCATATTCATATATATATATATATTCTTTGTCCTTTGGTCTTCCGACTTTTCTTTGCTCATAAGCAGCAAGAAAAATTAGGGCTTTTAAAAGTCATTTCTCTTTCTTTTGTGCTGTTTTTCTTATTTTTCTATCTAGATCTCTGTCTTAGTTTAAATCTTCCTTCAATAAATCTCCGTCGAGTTAAAGTGAAGTTATTAAGATCTAATTGATGGATTACGTAATTTTTTACACTTTAGAATTTAGTTTTGTAATTTTGTAACTGGGCAAAACTTTTGTGTATAAAAGATTTGTAAATTTTTAGATTATTATAATTCAGATGTGCAGAAGTATGTTGACAATCTTTTTAACTCGCTAGTTATTTTTTGTTCTTTATTTGATTGATATTAATTATTATCTTATACACCTGTTGTTAAAATGAAGACTTATAATGGTTTATAATTTTCTAGTAATTACATTTTTATCGTTTATCATGTTACTGGTCACTTTTAATTTTTATTGAAGGGTCAACCCGTCCTAGCCCGCGGCCTGCTTAGGGTTGGGTTGGGTTGCTATTTTAAAGGCTCTTTAATTAAAAGGGCCATCTCGTCCCAGCCCATTTAACTCTCTGGCCCGCTAGGGCTGGATAAGGTTGGGTTGGGCCAGCCTGTTTTGACAGCTCTACCCGGAATGATGGAAATTTCATTGGTTCATACTCCAGGGGTCACAACCAGCTGGTGTATTCTACTCATCCTATTCAGTCAGCCTTGTCAGCTTCTACAGGTGGTCGTCCGAGAGCCAGTCAGATCTCAGCTCCTAGAGGCTAGGAAGCTTCTTATACTTCTACTAGCCGGCCTACTCTTGACCGAGGATGCTTCCATTATGGTGATCCGTGTCACTTCAAGAAGGAGTGCCCTCACAGGCAGGCAGGTAATCAGACTCAGTAGCAGTCTAAGGCTGTGGTTCCAGCAGCTAGAGGTAGTTATGCCAGGGGTCTTCCATAGGGTGGGCGAGGTAACTTCCGGGGAGACAAAGGGAATGGTGGTACGGGCAGGGGTGTTGTGCAGCCAGCCAGAGAAGTTGCTCGGATTGATGACCGGGCCCATTGTTATGCTTTTCCAGGGAAGTATGAGACTGAGGCGTTAGAGTAATGATCACAAATACAATTCTAGTCTGTGATAGGATAGCTTCTATAGTGTTTGACCCAGGTTCTACTTACTCTTATGTGTCTGTGAATTTTGCTTTGGGTCTGAATTTGGTTTGTGATGTTCTTGATTCCCCTATTCATGATTCTACCCCAGTTGGAGAGTCTGTGATAGTAATCCACGTTTATCGTACTTGTCCTGTGGTATTTGTGGGGCTGCAGACTTGGATAAATTTGGTTATTCTGGATGACCTGGTTGTCTCCATGTCATGCGTTGTTGAACTTTAATACTAAAATTGTGACTCTAGAGATTCTGGGTAAGGATAGACTAGAGTGGGAAGATGTGTACAGGCCTAAGCTGGCTAAGATCGTCATTTGTGTGGGATAGCAAGTTAGTGGGAAGGGGATGTTTGGCCTTATTGGCTCATCTCCGGGATGATAGTAAGGAGTCCCCATTGATTGAGTCCGTTCTGATATTTTCAGAGTTTCAGAAGGTGTTTCTGGCAGATTTGTTTGGCATGCCTCTGGATAGAGATATTGACTTTTGTATAGACTTGGAGCCGGGCACTCACCCAATTTCTATTCCTCCTTACCGCACGGCTCTGACAGAGTTGAGGAAACTTAAGACTTAGCTTCAGAAACTCTTAGATAAAGGTTTTATCCATCCCAGTGCTTCACATTTGGGTACTCCGGTATTATTTGTGAAAAGAAAGATGGTAGTATGAGAATGTGTATAGACTACAGGCAACTGAACAAGGTCACCATCCTAAACAAGTATCCCTTATCTCGCATAGATGACCTCTTTAACCAATTGCAGGGTGTGTCTGTATTTTAAAAAATTGACTTAAGGTTAGGGTACCATCAGTTAAATATTAGGCTTGAGGACATCTCTAAGATAGCATTTCAGACTCGATATAGGCATTAAGAGTTCCTAGTGATATTGTTTGGGTTGACCAATGCGCTGGCGGCATTCATAAGTTTGATGAATGGGGTATTTAAAGCTTATCTGGATTCAGAAGGAGGTACCATTTGTGTGGTCCGACAAGTGTGAGGAGAGCTTCCAAAATCTCAAGACACTTCTTACTACAACTCTCATTCCTTTATTGCCGGTTGAAGGTAAGGATTTCATTGTGTATTGTGATGCTTCACATTTGGGTTTGGGTGTTGTGTTAATGCAGGATAGGAGTGTTATAGCATATGCTTCAAGGCAGTTGAAACATCAGGAGAAGAATTACTCAACTCACGACTTGGAGTTGGCAGCGGTGGTCTTTGCACTTAAGATTTGGAGTCACTACCTCTATGGCGTCAAGTGTGAAGTGTTCATGGGCTATCTCAGCCTTCAACATGTGTTTACTCATAAGGACTTGAATCTGAGGCAGATGAGGTAGATGGAGTTGTTGAAAGATTATGATATGATCATCCAGTATCATTCGGGCTAGGCTAATGTGGTGGCAGACGCGTTGAGCCAGAAGACAGTTAGCTTGGGCAGTTTGGCTTATTTTGGGGTGTCCAAATGGCCACTAGCTAAGGAGATTCGGGCTCTAGAATCTAAGTTCATACAATTGGGAGTCTTAGAATGAGGTGGGGTATTAGCCAGTATTGAGGTGAAATCCACACTCATAGAAGAAATAAAGGCCAAGCAGTTTCAGGATGCACGGTTGAACAAGCTTCAGAGCAAGGTAGTATTCAGAGAGTCCGAGGATGCCACATTGGGCGCTGATGAGGTGATGAGCTTCAGTGGGAGGATTTGTGTTCCTCGGGTTGATGACCTAATTCAGAAGGTGTTGGCAGAGGCTCATAGTTCACGATATTTGATTCATCCGGGCATAACCAAAATGTACAGGGACTTGAGGCAACTTTACTAGTGGCTTGGATGAAAAGAGACAGCGGATTATGTGTCTAAGTGTCAGAATTGTCAGCAGGTCAAGTATGAGCACCAAAGCCTGCAGGATTGCTTCAGAGAATGCCCATTCTCGAGTGGAAGTAGGAAAGGATAGCCATGGATTTTATGGTAGGTCTCCCTAAGACCTTGGGAAAATATGACTCTATTTGGGTCATTACAGGCTGACCAAGTCAGATCATTTCATTTCGGTCAGGGTGGACTATAATTTGCAGGCGTTGGCTAAGATCTATGTTAAGGAGATTGTGAGACTGCACGGGGTGCCACTCTCAATCATTTCAGACAGGGGTACTCCGTTTACCTCCAAGTTCTGGGTAAGTTGCATGAAGAGTTGGGCACTCAACTCACTTTCAGCACGGCATTTCATCCTCAGACAGACGGCCAGTCAGAAAGGACAATCCAGGTATTGGAGGACATGGTGAGAGCATGTGTGATTGACTTTAGGGGTCATTGGGACTAATTTCTACTGTTGTGTGATGTCTCATACAACAACATCTACCACTCCAGTATTGACATGGCACCGTTTGAGGCACTATACGGGAGAGGATGTAGATCACCTATAAGGTAGTTTGAGGCAGGCGATGTGAAACCCTTGTGCGTGGATTTGGTAAGGGAAACTCAGGAAAAGGTGAGGAGAATTCAAACCAAGTTGCTAGCAGCTCAAAGCAGGCAGAAAGAGTACGCAGATCGCAAGGTAAGAGACATGGATTTTTAGGTTGGTGAGCAGGTGTTACTGAAAGTGTCAAGTTTATTCGGAGTCTATCCAGTCTTCCAGGTATCCATGTTAAAGCGATACCATGGGGATGGGGAATACATCATTAAGTGGGATTCAATTTTGATAGACAAGGATCTTTAATATGAAGAGGAACTGGTTGCGATTCTTGATTGGGATGTAAGATCAAATTTGCGAAAGTTAAATGGAAGCATCATCCGAATGAAGAAGCCACTTGAGAAATCGAGAAGGACATGCGTGACAAGTACTCTCAATTGTTTGAGGATTCAGGTACTACACTTTCTTTCTTTTACTTTGTATTTTTAGGTTTAATCATTTGGGGATGAACGATGGGTAAATTGATATCTGTTGCAACGACCGAGTCCGTCGTTATGGGTAAACCTTTCGTGCTAAGTTTTGGGTTAGAAAACTTTCAGGTATGTGAGTTAGAAAGTTTGGGCTAGGCTAGTCTCGACTGGTTTCAGAGTGAGGCTTGGTATAGAGTAATCCAAGTAAGGATTGGGTAATGTATCTTATATTGAGCTAGTTTTTTCATTAGATAAGACATTAAGGAGTCTGGAGGACTTTTCGAAAATGAATTCGGGTAAGTAGAACTCCCGGTATTAAGGTTCACATGAAGGGGTATTTATGGAACGTCAGTAATTAAGTTGTGTTGTAAAATGGGTACTTTTCTGAGATCTTTTGAGATTTTGTCCCGTGTCAACTTTTATAGGAGTTGACATTGCGCTACCGTGGCCACCGCTATAGCGGAAGTCAACAACGGTCAGCACCACCATAGCGGTTGGTTCTGCTATGCCAGCACTGTTATAGTGGTGTACAGACAGCTATATCAGACTAATTTAGGTATTATGTTGAAACTTCCCCAAAAACATTTAAAAACTTTCAAGAATATTTTGGGGAAGGGCAGAGACGAAGGGTGGTGAATTTCAGTGAATTTTCACCAAACTCCATCGAAAAGGTAAGGTTTTTGCTCCCCTCTTTGTTATTTCAATTCCCGAACCTTACAAACTATAATCTACAGGTTTGGGAGAAGGTTTGGGTTAACCTAAGAATATGGAATTTGGGGGAAAAAGGGATTCTAGGATGTTTAATTCTTGGTTATATTACTTATGAGTTTTTCATGCCTTAATCACCCTTATTCGCTAAATGCAACTATAAAAATTGTAGTTTAGGATGAATTAGTGGTAGGAAAGCCCAGAAGTGGGTGGAATGATTATAGTTTTAGCCTGGGATTTGGATTTTGGATAATAAGGGTATTTTAGTCCATTGGACTGATGTTAGCATATTGTATAATCATTTTTAGACCAAGAACAAGCAAAGGCTTCAGAAAATAGGAAGGCTCCGGTCCAATAGAGCTTTTGAGTTATTCGAGGTAGGTGATGGTTACTGTTTTTCCCAATATGCAATATGTGCTCATGTACTATTGCTTAGTATTGTATGAGTTTGCATGCTTAGGAAATGGGATTATGAATGTTTAGCTATCCTGTGTCAATTATGTGAAATGAACTGGGTTTGGTTGCTTGTTGGTTTACAAGTGTGATGTTGTTCATTAGTTATTGACTTGTTGGATTGTGTGTGACATTTGGTTGGCTCGGGTACCAATTCTGGTATAGATTACATATTAGTTAGCTCGGGTACCATGCCTGGTATGGGATATTTAATTGTTAGCTCAGGTACCATGCCTGGTACAGGTTCTATAATAGTTGGCTAGGGTACCACGCCTGATACGAGTTTAATTTTACTTGCATTGATTGTATTCTAATGATGGTTCCATGAGTGGGCCGGGTTGTATTCTTGATATGTGGTTGTTGCATGATTGTCCGTGAGAGGCTGGGTGGTTGTACGTAACTGTAGGGTTGGTCATTGTGTAGACCAAGATTTCAGTTTAAACACATAGGTGTTGTCTTAGGGATTCGTAGTTGGTCCGGGTTATTTGAAAGGGGTATATGTTATTGTCATGGTGTATTATGCAATGGCTGTCAGACTTGTTGCTTGTGATTGGTAAGCTAGAGGAAAGACTTAGAGTCTAGTTTTATTGCTGGCTTGTATTACATGTTTACCTTACGTTACTCAGCTTTAGTTTATTGTTCATATCTTGTTTATTAAAGCTGGCCGATGATCCTACCAGTACATGGTGGTTGTGTACTGATTCTGCATTTTCTTTTCTTTTATGATTACAGGATATCTTTCGGTGGCTGACACGCGACCTCAGTTGTAGTTCCAGCGATTTCAGATCCCAAGGGTGAGCTACTCTTTCGACTTCCATGGTTTCATCCAATATATTCTGGTCCTTTGTTTCGGACATGAATTCTCTTATTTTGGGGTTGCATCCACGTTTGTTATCTAGACAAAAGTAGATATTTTAGTACGGTGACTTTCAGATTCTAGGGAGAATTTTTCGCAGATTCTTATTATGCTAGTATTTGATAGTGAATGATAGTTTACGTTACTGCAAACTGATTTTGATCTGAAGATTCCACTAAGTATTAGGTTGTTAATTGGTTCGCTCATTCGGGGGTTGGATGGGTGCCACTCACGGCGGGTTGGATCGTGACAGAATTGGGCTTAACTTTTTACTTGGTATACATGTTGGTTCCTTGAGTGAATTGGGCTTAACTATTTATTTGATATACATGTTGGTTCCTTGAGTAAACCGGGCTTAAGTGTTTACTTGGTATACATGTTGGTTCCTTGAGTCAACTGCGCTTAACTATTTTCATGGTATACATGTTGGTTTCTTGAGTGAACTGGGCTTAACTGCTTACTTGATATACATGTTGGTTCCTTGAGTGAACCGGGCTTAACTGTTTACTTGGTATACATGTTGGTTCCCTAAGTTGAATTGGGCTAAACTCTTTACTTGTTATACATATTGGTTCCTTGAGCTGAATTGTTGATGTGCTTAATTGCTAAAGTGGTTTCTTTATGTAAACCGGGATGCATGTTGATTGCCATAGTTGTTGTTTTAAGGATCCTTGGGTGGTCAGAGTTACTTGCAAGATGTGATACAATTCGGTTCTGTCTATTACTTGTGTAGGTGGAACATGATTTATATGATTATTGAGTCAGAATTCTTGACTTAGAGTCTTGTTGGTGGTCATAGTCTAACTTGACTTGTTATTCTTGTTGACTCATATTGATTAAACTCCATGTTGTACTTGTTACAAGGTTAAGTGTTATGAACTTGGAGTAGAGTTGCATGATAGGGTATCATGGTTGTTTTGTTGTACTATGTTATGATTATGTTTTCATATTTCTCATTTTGGATTTACCGATGATCCTACCAGTAAACTGTTATTTTGTGTACTGATTCTGCACGTGCTCTTTTTTTATTGAGTACAGAGTATTTTCTGGCGACTGCTTTGAGACCTCAGTTGTGATACAGATGGTATTCGAACTCAAAGGTGAGCTGCATCTTCGGGGCTACCATGAGTTCTTCACTTATTTTCTGATCCATTATTTTAGACTTAGATGTTATTTACGTTTTGGGGTTGCATCCCTTTCTTTCAGACAGTTATTAGAGTTTTGGTACGATGAATTTCAGATTCTAGGGGTGATTTATTTCCGCATACTTATTCTTATCAGATATTAATTTTTTTTTTTTTTAATGAAATTGATTTAATTTCCTAATTTTGGCTAAATATTAGATAGTTTATTGTGTTAGTTGGTTCTTCTACCGGGAGGGTTAGTGTGGGTTTTACTCATAGTAAATTTAGATCATGACAGTGTTAACTCAAGTGAACTCTATGAGGTTGGCTATAAGGGCATCCCCTTCACTTGGTAGAATGAAAGAGCAAGAGATGACTATATTTTCAAGAGATTGAACAGGATCCTTATTGACCAGCAATGGCAAGATTAGTTAGAAGATATTTATGTGGAACACTTAACAAGAATTGAGTCTGACCATGCCCCTTTGCTTATCAATATGAAAGACCAGAGGCAGACCATTCATAAACCTTTCATATTCTTGAAGTTTTTGGATAGAAACGGAAGGTTTCATGGAGGTAGTGAGGAAATTAGTGTTCAGATGTTGAAGGAAGTGTTTTTTATTCTTTCAATCAGAAGATCAAAATGTGAAAAAAGCTCTATCTTCTTGGAGAAAAGAAACTTTTGGAGACATTTTCCAATAACTAGTCATCAAAGAAGAAATTGTAAAGCTAAATGAACAATTTTTTAAGAACATCCCTCTCCACCCAATATAATGGTGTTGCAGCAGGCATAGGCTGAATTAAAAAAGTACCTACACTATAAAGAAGAATTTTGGAGGCAAAAGGTTAGACTCACATGGTTCTTAGAAGGAGACAGAACACTAGATTTTTTCAAAATCTAGTGAAAGGGAGGAGAAAGAGGATATAAGTAAAGAGAATCAAAATAGTGAGGGAATATGGCTTCTATAGGAGCACCAGATGAAGCCATATAGTTCTATGAAAATCAATTTACACAAGCGGAAGAGGCATTAAATTTCTCTATTCTGGACAATATTTCCAAAAATAGTGAGCACACAGCAGAATGAATCATTTGGCACAATTCCTAGCTTTGATGAAGTAAAAGGGGCATTGTTCAAGATAAATGACACTAGTGCTAGTGGTACAGATGGTCTTATAGATATTTTCTTCTAAACTTATTGGGACATAGTTGGAAGGGATGTCTTTAATATAGTAAAAGATTTCTTTGAGGGTCACACCATACCAAAGGCAATTACTCAACAATATAGTATTGTTGCCTAAGCAAGCTGACATTTGCAGATTTAAGACCTATTAATTTGAGTAACTTTATCAATAAAGTAATCTCAAGGTTGGTGCATTGTCATGATCCAAATGATCGTGAGTGACACCCACACTAACATTCTAGCGAAGAACCATCTAACATGAACCTTAACCCATCCACTTAGCCAAATTTTAGAGGAATAATTCGAACACTAACGTTAATCAAGAGTAACATAATAAACGTGCGGAAAAATAACCTATCTATTATAATTCTCCAAGATCCGAAAGTCGTGTACAAGAACTCTAAATAAAACCAAACATATCTAAGATGTCCAAAACTAATAAATATAAAAGTTTCATCGATTGGAAGAAGTACAATAACCAAGTGAGGATCCACGGCAACTTGAGATGTAGTGCTCACTCTTATATCGTAATAATAGTCCTAGCTAGAGGGGAGGTCACGCTTTAGCCTTTGAAACATGATCTGCACTCCACAAAAGAAGAGTACATGGTAGTACCAGTACAAATCACTATATACCGGTAGGTATCCTAAGCTGAACTAATTTAGAACAAGTATGTAGTTAAATCAGACAACAAGTAAATGGAACTTCAACACTTAACAAATAATTTAGTCAACGGATAATTACCTTAAGCCAAACCAACAAGTCTATACATATCAAGTAAATCAAGAATATCATTATCACAATTCAAGTGCTCATACTCTCAACAATTATATTACATGGGGATCTATGCCCACCTAACCTTCACGATCATACTCAGTTCCTTTAGTTCATCTCAATTCATCGTTCCAACTCACAGTATCTATCAGTAATATGAAAAAAACTAAAATATGTACACACATTCGAAAGGAACTTATTTTTGCCCAATTAGTCGTGACTTTCAGGGTATGCACCAAGGTCCATGTACCATACCAACTCGTGGTACTCGATCTATAGTAACCAAATGAATGACAATACCCATATCGACTCGTTGTACTCAATTCTAATTACAATAATCAATGTCAATATCTGTACTGGCTCGTGGTATCCGCTATAACTAACAACATGAACATATGATTCTAAGTTTCTACCTTTCAGGATATACACAGTGTACTAATCTCACGTACACTCTATTATTCAAGTTCTTTTAATCAATATCATGTAAACACTGTTACACCCCTTTTTCGATGGGTCTTTCTAATTTAAGTGACGATATTGAATAGGAATTAATTTATTTACAGAGTCGCCACTTTGAAATTTAGTTTTGATGGTGTTTCAACTTTTTAGTCACCTTTTTGAATCCCTAATCAAAAGAAAATGAATCCTTATTTTGGTCTGCAAAAAGAAAAGATCGGGTGAGGAATTCTATTGACCGAGTTAAAGGTATGAGGCACCCCTCGAGTCCCGTGATTCTAGCACGGTAGCTTTTATCAACTTATGCTTAGCTTAAATTATATTTTGGATAAATTGTGTTATCAGCCATGATTTGCCCGCATTTTTGTTTGTTGAATTTTTATTTATCCTAATTTAGATGCGTAACAATATTCTTGGTCTAAATTAATGAGAATTAATTATTAATAATTTGGTCAAGGTACATAACCAAATCCTTGAAATTTTATTTTTATTATTTAATCAATTATTTATTTATTTTTAAAGTAAAAAAAGAAAAAGATGCGTAATTGTATTCTTAATCGAGACAAGATTTGAATGTGAAACTAGTATTTCTTTAAAACAAATTACACTTATTAGCTCATTATATTATCATAATATTTATTTTTGGTAAACTAGGAAAAATGGAATACCAATAGAAACATTAAAAAGAGAAATGTGAACCAAATTTCTTTTGAATATTGCATCTCAAACCTAATCAAACAAACAGTAACTTTTTTTTTCTAAGTTAAATTACTTATCACAACAACATAAATACAATGGATTAGCATTGATATTAAATCACCAAAAATTAGGAAACTCGAAGGAAAACGTTAGTGAGAACAAATGAATGGACATGTTATGAGGATGGCAGTAATTAAACATGTAACCATCTAAGGGGAAGAGCAAGAAATAATGTTATAACAGAGATTGAAATAACTGAGATTTAAATAAAAAGATTGGACCTACAATGGAGTAAAACCCTCTTCAATATATTAACAAAATAAAGCTCCAAGCCCAAGATTGGTACAACAACAATACTGAACCCTTTTGGAAGAACGGATAGTCTAAACCAGAGACTTCAATGGTAGTCCTGAACAACCTCGTTGAACCTCCTCAAACCATGGTGTTCATATTGATTTCAGGTGGTTAAACTATAGTGGGGGGAGAATGGAGCTTTCATGGTTATTTCATGGAGTTTTGGTGGTGGAAAATTAGGATGTGAGGGGGTTAACGTGAGGGGTGAGGGGAATCAGAGATGTGAGGGTAAAGGAAAAAATGTGTGAAAAAATTAGGATTAGATGTAGTCTTTTCTTTTCCCTCTTTTTTTTTTTGTTTTAAATGTATATATACATACGTACTAATAAAAAATTCAACTAATTAATTTTATACCAATAAAATCTAGAAAGAGTCAAATAGCTAGTCTAAAATAAAATGTCACTAAAAAAATATTAAAATTACTAGTTTATTCGGTAAAACCTAAATTTAAAGAATATATATATTTTTTGAATTTTTTTTATTATTTAAAAAGTAAAACAACAAACTTATCCTAAAATATGACTATTTTGTAGTTTTATGTTTTCAAAAGTAAGACTTACTAAAAAAAGAGGGATACCTGTCCTAGACGGACTCAGCTCCTGTGCCGAGCCCCACTAAGTCAAATGCAAATGATTCAAATAAGAGGAGCCTGCAAAGGATAACCATGTCTGGGTTTCAGTTCTGCTAGATTTAAGCCTAATGGAGATAGATGTCTAGACTGGCTTACCTGATCGGATACTCGAGCCAAGGAGGAGCAACTTGCCCATAGCAGTGTTATTCTGACTTCGTAGCTAATCCAAACTCTAGCTAACATGTATGACTAATAATCCTTCACCAGGTTCCAAGGCACTACGACTTTATTTCAAAAGAAGGTAGGATGCATAATTGGATTTCTCTGACTGTGTGTGAAGTATTCTCAGAGCCTTAGATGGGGTACGCAAGAGAAGACAATTTATAGTATAGTTCAATAATATCAAAGCAATAAATGAGTGACAAGTATCACATTAGGCCAGCATACACAATATATCCAAATAATTAAAGCAAGTACAAGTCAATATCATAAAGCTCGAATTCTGGTTATCCCCAGCAGAGTCGCTAGAGATGTCACACCCCTTTTTTAATGGTCCTTTCCAATTTAAGTGACGATATTGAATAGGGACTAATTTATTTACAGAGTCGCCACTTGGAATTGAGTTTTGATGGTGTTCCAAGTCACCTTTTTGAATCCCTAATCAAAAGAAAATGAATCCTTATTTTGGTCTGCAAAAAGAAAAGATCGGGTGAGGAATTCTATTGACCGAGTTAAAGGTATGAGGCACCCCTCGAGTCCCGTGATTCTAGCACAGTAGCTTTTATCAACTTATGCTTAGCTTAAATTATATTTTGGATAAATTGTGTTATCAGCCATGATTTGCCCGCATTTTTGTTTGTTGAATTTTTATTTGTCCTAATTTAGATGCGTAACAATATTCTTGGTCTAAATTAATGAGAATTAATTATTAATAATTTGGTCAAGGTACATAACCAAATCCTTGAAATTTTATTTTTATTATTTAATCAATTATTTATTTATTTTTAAAGTATCTGAAGAAAAAGATGCGTAATTGTATTCTTAATCGAGACAAGATTTGAATGTGAAACTAGTATTTCTTTAAAACAAATTACACTTATTAGCTCATTATATTATCATAATATTTATTTTTGGTAAACTAGGAAAAATGGAATACCAATAGAAACATTAAAAAGAGAAATGTGAACCAAATTTCTTTTGAATATTGCATCTCAAACCTAATCAAACAAACAATAACTTTTTTTTTCTAAGTTAAATTACTTATCACAACAACATAAATACAATGGATTAGCATTGATATTAAATCACCAAAAATTAGGAAACTCGAAGGAAAACGTTAGTGAGAACAAATGAATGGACATGTTATGAGGATGGCAGTAATTAAACATGTAACCATCTAAGGGGAAGAGCAAGAAATAATGTTATAACAGAGATTGAAATAACTGAGATTTAAATAAAAAGATTGGACCTACAATGGAGTAAAACCCTCTTCAATATATTAACAAAATAAAGCTCCAAGCCCAAGATTGGTACAACAACAATACTGAACCCTTTTGGAAGAACGGATAGTCTAAACCAGAGACTTCAATGGTAGTCCTGAACAACCTCGTTGAACCTCCTCAAACCATGGTGTTCATATTGATTTCAGGTGGTTAAACTATAGTGGGGGGAGAGTATGTTAATGGCTCCTAAATGGTGGAGGAAGAATGGAGCTTTCATGGTTATTTCATGGAGTTTTGGTGGTGGAAAATTAGGATGTGAGGGGGTTAACGTGAGGGGTGAGGGGAATCAGAGATGTGAGGGTAAAGGAAAAAATGTGTGAAAAATTAGGATCAGATGTAGTCTTTTCTTTTCCCTCTTTTTATTTTTATTTTAAATGCATATATACATACGTACTAATAAAAAAATCAACTAATTAATTTTATACCAATAAAATCTAGAAAGAGTCAAATAGCTAGTCTAAAATAAAATGTCACTACAAAAAATATTAAAATTACTAGCTTATTCGGTAAAACCTAAATTTAAAGAATATATTTTTTTTTGAAATTTTTTTATTATTTAAAAAGCAAAACAACAAACTTAACCTAAAATATGACTCTATTTTGTAGTTTTATGTTTTCAAAAGTAAGACTTACTAAAAAAAATTAAAATAAATAGTCTTGTTAAAAATAAAATGTAACTACAAAAATACTAAAATTACTAGCTTATCTATTAAAATTTATATTAAAAGAAAACATATTTTTTCGAAAAGTTTCTTCTTATTTGAAAAGAAAAAAAAGCTATCTAAAATGTGACTTTTTTTTGAAACCTTTCTTCATAATTGTTTTATATAAAACCTACTAAAGAAATAAAAGGTTAAGAAAAATTTGACTTAAAATAAATATTTAAAGGTAAAAATGGGTTAAGATTCGGAAAGGATCAAAAATCACGTGTCTACAAACACAGCTTATTCATTCAAGCATATAACATTGTCACGCCCCAAACTCGGGGGGCACAACTAGCACCTAATGCCAAAACTTAGGCCAAAGCCGACCCTGCTGAACTATTTACCAATGTCGCATAGCGGCCACACACAATCAAGAAAACAAACAAGTATATCTCGGCTTAAAAATTAGCCCTTGGCCAGCAAGGCCCCTGTCAACAGCTCTAGAAAGAAAACAGCTACTCCCACTTCCCCACCACTTCCACATGGAAGTAGTGGTACCCACACAACTTAATTTTTATCCGGTTATATATGTATTCGGATATCCGCGTTGTGGGAATACACTGGGTAAGTTGTTGTTGTTGTTGTTGGATATTGCGCAGGTTTGTGATAAAATACATATAATTTTTGAATATATCACAACTAATAGAAAATTATTTTGAACAAAGTCTACCTCATATAATAATTTTTTTCAACATAATTGGATTTACTATCTCTGTTAAAATATTAATAAATTATAAAACTCTTATAAAATAAATACATACACAAATATATCGTAATAAAAGTATTTTTCATAAATATTTAAAATAGGAAGGCAATAAAAATGAAACTCCTTACCAAATTCTAATTTTGAATTAAATATTTTTGAATACACACGATGTTAAATAAATTTCTCAAATTTAGGCTCGCAAACTTTTGGCACGGAACAAAGAATAACCTAGAAACACCTGGGGTGTTACAACTTTCCACTCTCAAACTGTCCAATTGAGGGAATCGTGTCAAAACTACTTTTGTCCTTAAATCGTGATCGTGTGTCCCTTCACTAAGGAATATGCATCTCAGTAAACCTAAAATGTCTTGATGCCCTGGGTATGTCAAGATTAATATTAGAGACTTTCCCTGATTCCTAAGGGATTTTTAATCTCAAAAAGGACGCTTTCATGATTTGTATGCATTTGAGAGATAAATATGCCTAAATATTGCCATGTTGCTCCTTGTGGATACGGTAGGCTAGCACAATGACTCCTTCTAAATGTAATGATTGGGTCCGTCATTATGGGTAAACCTTTCATGCCAAGTTTCAGGTTAGAAAACTTCCAGGTTTGGGAGTTGAAAATTTCATGCTAGGCTAGTCTCGAATGATTTCTGAGCGAAGTATGGTCTAGGAAAATCTGGGTGAGGATTGGATAATGTATCTTGTGTTGAGCTAGTTTTTTTGTTAGCTAAGATATTAAGGAGTCCGGGGGACTTTTCGGAAATAAATTCGGGTAAGTAGAACTCCTGGTATTAAGGTTGACGTGAAGGGGTTATTTCGGAATGTCAGAATTTAAAGTGCATTGTAAAATGGACCCCTTTGGGAGATTTTCTGAGGTTCTATCCCATGTCAACCGCTATAGCGGTTGACACTGTGCTACAGTGACTACCGCTATAGCGGAGAAATTCTCGCTATAGCAAAAGTCAACATTGCTCAGCACTGCCATAGCGGTCGATTTTGCTACGGTGGGACTTCTATAGTAGTGTACGGACTTCTATAAAGGAATAATTCAGGATCAATGCAGAAACTTTCCCAAAAACATTCAGAATTTCTGAAGAACATTTTGGAGAAGGGTTAAGGCGATTTTGGCGATTTCAAGGCAGTTTTCAATCAAATTTCATCCTAAAGGTAAGGATTTCGCTCTCCTAACTTAATACTATGTTTTCTACATAGCATAATTGTTATCTACAGGATTGGAGGAAGGTTTGGGTTGACCTAAGGATGTAGAATCCGGGGAAAAGGGGGATTCTAGGTGGTGTAATTCTTGGGTTGTGTTTATTATCACTTATGCATGTTAAAAAACCAGTATTTGCTAAATATACTGTAAAAATGGTAGTTTAGGGTGAATTAATAGTGGAAAGCCCGAGAATAGGTGGAATGATTATGGGTTGGCCTGGGAATTAGGATTTTCGCATAATTCGGGTAATTTTAGGCCACTGGACTGATTTTAGTATATTGTGTGCTTGTTTTTAGACCAAGAGCAAGCGGAAGCTTCTGGAAATGGGAAGGCTCCGGTCCAGTAAAGTTTCAGGCCATTCGAGGCAGGTGATGGTTATTTTCTTGCCAAATGCAATGTATATACATGTAACTATAGCTTAGTAATGTATGTGTTTTCATGCCTAGGAAAGGAAGTTATGAATGTCCAAATATTTGGGGTGTCAATTATATGAAGTGAACTTGATTATTGCTTGTTGGTTTTACAAGGGTGTTTTCTATTCATTTAATTATTGACTATTCATTTTGTATGATACTCGGTTGGCTTGGGTACCATGCTTGGTACGAAATACTAACAGTTGGCTCGGGTACCACGCCTGGTACGGGTTTAATTATGCATTGTTGACTGTGTTTGTCAATAGTTTCATGAGTGGACCGGGTAGTTTATTGAATCTATGATTGATTATTATTGGCCCTTGAGAGGTCGGGTTGTTATACTTAAATGTGGGGATGGTCTTGGGATGGACTGGGCATTGCATGTTAACACTTAGGCATTGGTCTAGGGAACCTTAGGTGGTTCGAGTGATGTGTAAAAGAGTAAGTGTCATGATTATTATTTATTGTTAGATGATTATTAAACCTATTCATGTGGTTGATAAGTTAGAAGGTAGGCTGGGAGCCCGAAATTTCATTACTGGTTATTATTACATGTTGTACTGCATATTCAGTTTTGGTTTATTGTATATTTATTATTTATTGGAGATGGACGATGATTCTACTAGTACACAATGGTTGTGTACCGATTCTACACTTGTTTTCTTTTTATGAGTATAGGACATCTTCTGGCGGCTCCTACGTTACCTCAGATCTAGTCCCGGCGATTTTAGATTTCAAGGATGAATTGTTTCCATCGGGCTACCTTATTTTTATCTAGTTTAGTTCTAGTCCATCTGTTTGGACTAAGACTCTTATTTTTGGGGTTGCATCCCCATTTCTAGACATTTGGTAGATTTTTTTGGTATGATGACTTTCAGATTCTAAGGGTAATTTTGGTAGGATATTGTTAGTGTTGACACCCAATTTTGGCCCTCCTTTTTCCCATAATTAATTTTTATATGGTTCTTAGTCCCGAGGACTTTTCCAAAATAATTTTTTCTTATTTTTATATTAATTTTTTATTAAATTTTGGCACCAATAATCATTTTTTTAAAAATGATTTCCTCTACTTTTTGTAATAATAATTACTAATAATATTGTATCTTATAAATCACCCCAAAAATATTTTATAATTCATTCTTTTTAACAAGATATTGGTATAGTAACTTTTATTTCAAACTCTAAATAAAATTTGTCGTATCGCTATAGTATTTCCTAAATACAGTTCTATCAATTGAGGGTTGCGATTACGCGTATCAAAATTATTTTTAAGTCAACTATATACGTATTTGAAAATTAATTGGGATGAAAGAAAGCATCATTAAATTAATTAAGTGTAAAAACGACTAGGGAAAATTAAATTTTTTCCTACAAACTAATTCATTTACCAATTTTGGGCCAAATCTTTATTTTTCTTTCAGCCAAACCCGGCCCAAAACTTCCTAACCCACTACCCAACCGCCCGACCCGGCCCAAACCACCCCTGACCCGGCCCAAAACCCCTCCACTAAACACACCCCTAATCCCTTTTCTCTCCACTCTCTCACTCCACTTCAGTCAACCGACAAGACCACCCCCCCCCCAAACCCTGTTGCCCGTCGCCCTCACCACCAAAGACCCGCCGGACTTCGCTTCGTACCGGCGGGCAAACGGCGACAACACCCTTTCCCGTCACCTCACGTTGTCCCTTCCCCTTTTCGAAGATTTTGCAGCCTCGAAAAATACCACCGCCGCTACACCACCGGATAATGGCAAAATCCGGCGGCCTTCACCCTTCTCTCCTCCACTTTATAGCCGTCCCCTCACTTTTTTTTTGTCATTTTCAAAATCAAAGCTGTAAAGCTTCCTCCGCCGCCGGTTGCAGACCTCGGAAAAGAGGAGAAAATCGAAGACCCGTCGGATTCAAAGTGTTATCCGACGGGTATGAGCTCAGTCCGACGGGTCCGAGTTCTACACCCCCAACCCGTCACTTTCCTCCTTCAAATCAGCCCTTTAAAGTTTTGAAGAGAACCGTTGGAGCCCCGGGGATTTCGGCTATAAAAGGAACCCTTGGGTTTCCTTTGAAAGCATGAGAAAATTATCACAAACAGCTCACCAAATCGTTCTCTGATATTTGGCTCATACTCATTATCGGTCTTTCCCCTTTTCGCTTCGCTTGCTTTATTCGGATAACCAGAGTCGGAGTCGGAAGAGTTAGTTTGGAACTCGACACTCGACGGCCTCAATCGCTGCCCAACAGAAGGTAAATGCTATCCCATCTTAGTCAAATTGCTCTTAGTTCTGCAAATTTTTAATTGTGTGTTTAGTCGGGATATTAGGCATTTAGCCGACTGATTTTTGGCATGAAAATGTGAAACAAAAAATTAGTTTCTGATCGTTTGGTTTAGATTATGTGTTTGTGAAGTGTTTACAACTCAAGACTTGGCTTAATTGTTGTAAATGGTGTTGGTTGTTTGGTCTGGATTATCGTGATTAATTTGAAGTAAAGTAGTTGTTGGTTTGTTCGGTTGCATTTATAGTTTGATGGTGTATTAGAAGAGTATTTTGCAACCCTTAAATAGCTCAAAATGAACTATAGGAAGGTTGGAGTCCTCATATATATTCATTGAACTATTTTGAGGTCATTGTGATGTCGTTCTTGATACTTCGAAAAAAATAATGGCTTACCTACGTCTTTGCTTGTTTGTATGATACGGGCAGCCCTTCATCTTAGCGTAAAGAGGTCTTTAAAAGGCTCAAAACTTCAAGTATAGCAATCTGCCTCCCTTTTGCTTGAACACTTAAAAAATGCATCAATTGTTAGTTACACTTTAGGCTAGTTGCTCACTTCAACGGGATTTTGAAACTTCTCACTTTAAGTTTTGAAAGTTAACTCATTTCAGAATATTCTCCAAGAGAAAATCGCAAGTATGAGGTATATATATTATTACATTTACAAACATATTTTCTTTACATTGCCATTATATTCCATATACTTTACCACATATATATTACAATTACATTATTTCGTATCGTACATACACTTCTTTTTACATACATACGTACAAGCATATTGACATACATTTTTTTTACACTCATACTATTTTATACACACGCATATTTACACTTGTTTTTATCACATACTATTTTTACACCCATTAATATATCTATATATATTATGTTAATACTAACCTTTCACTAGTTTTATTTATTAACACCACTTTGTATGCATATTACTCACATTATTTTTGCCCATATTTCATACATTTATCATCTTTCATATATTGCTACGTACCTCAACTACTATTTCACATACCATTTTAAACACATATTACGTATGTTACATATTTCATACATCACATATATATCTACATATTTTTTACTATATATACATATATTTATAAGTCATTTTAAATCTACACACATATTATATTCCAGATATACTTTATTGTACATTTTGTTTATATATATACTTCACACAAATTTATTTTACAATTACTACACATACATTATTTATATACATATATACTCTACTACACTTTTTATATATTTTATATATATTTTTAAATATTATATTTTAACTCTTTAAATTATATTTACATTTTATACCGCTTTGTATACATATATTTTATATATATACCTCATACTTTCTTTTAAACACAAGAAATGATTTTAATTTACTTCCCTAATTTTTATTTTTACTAAAAATTACATCCTCTAAAAACATTTTTTAATAAGTAATGCTAAACAAATATCCCTAAATATGTTTCTAAAGCTAAGTTTTAAGGACTATCTTCGGATAGGCTCTGAGGGGTGCCTAATACCTTCCCCTCGAGTAACCAAAACCCTTACCTAGAATTTCATCAGTTTTCGCAGACTAAAAACAGAGTTTTACAAAAAATGGTTTCCTAAAATTTAGGTGGCGACTCTAAACCCTTTTCCAGAACCAGGTAGAAGAGCCGGATGTTGCAAGCATATTTTGGCCAGTCCAAAATAGGGCGTGACAGAATGGCGACTCTGCTGGGGATCTAACTTATGTTTTTACCTTAGCATGCTTAGTTTATGAATGTTATTTGGGATATTTATTTATTTGCAGTACATCATTTGCTTTAATTACATTTATATCGTTATTCGTTTGAAAGGACGCAAGCCAAATCCAAACTTGTGTTCCTTATTTGTTTGATAAACACTACTTGTTACTGCTTTCTCACTTGCATTGCTCTATCGAGTCTTTGGCCGTACACATTTCACACACTGTGGTACACGCGGAGGGTTTTATGCCCTCCCAAACCTTCTTTTGGATTCCTTAGTTTCAGAGTCGGTGCAATTAGGTTAGTGCGCCATCTCGCAGTTATTCAAGTCCACTCTCAAATCTAGGAAAATACTCTTATTCTAGAAATAGGTCATGTTGCATAGCCTTAGGCAGGACGATCCTGGGGATTGACACTGCATTTAGGGAACCGCCCTTATTGTCAACGGGTTTTTCATAAAACCCAACGACATATACTTTGTGTGTGATTGATGTAAATGATCCAAACTAAAACACACGATGGATTTGGGATAAACAAACTTATCATACCCTTTACCTTTTCTTTCAGATGAATATCAACCAAAGCTTTCCCAACATCCAAATGATTTTCTCAGCTTCCCAAAACCTACAACGCTGGTGGAACAACATCAGGACTCTATATGGACACGAGATTTCCAAACACCTGGGATCTCTCACTGAGCTGTTGGACATCCAAGCCAACGAGATGCTAACAAAGTCGCTGATTGAATTTTGGAACCCGACCACCGCGATATTTCAGTTCTTTGACTTTGAAATCACGCCTACCTTGGAAGAGGTCAGTAGCCTCACAGATCTGGCACTCGAAGGAAGAGAACCAGTATTGCCCTCAACCATGTCTGGAAGAAAATTTCTACACGCTTTGGGTCTAAAAGTCTTCCCGGCCCTTAGGAATGTAGAAAATAGATGTGTAGGTTTGAACTATCTCTTTCAGAGGTTTAGACGTCAAGAAAGCTATGATGGTTATCGACAGGAATTTGCTTGTAGCAGAGCAAAATGGGAGAGAATCCGACATGTGGCTTTTGCACTCGCTTTCTTAGGGATCATGGTCTTTCCTAAGAAGATAGGCCGCATCAATATCAATTTGATGCCAGTAGTCCTTGCCCTGTTCAATGGCTCCAAAAAGTTAACATTAGTACCAATGCTTTTGGCAGAATTATTCAGAGCTTTGTCCTCCTGCTCAAGAAGATATGATTGCTTTGGCAGATGCAATTTGCTACTACAAATTTGGGCCGTAGAGCATTTCTTCCAAAAAGAACAAGCCAACGATAACTTGGAAGGAGTCTACAATAATACGCAAAGCCATGAGCGCAGGTTAAAATTTTGGAATGCACCGATAGGACGAGAAGGATGGCGGGCCTATCTAACACATCTCACGGGAGATGCCATCCAATGGAAGCTCCCTTGGATCACTGGAAGAGCATTACTGAGGAGATATACCAGCTATTTTATTGAGTTGATCGGGTTAGAAGGGATCCAACCATACGCTCCACTTAGAGTTCTGCGCCAATTTGGCATCAATCAGGTTGTTCCTTTATGGTCCCACATAGAACCTACGGAGGTCACTTACGGAAGAGAAATACCTTCGGCCAGGATTAGAAGACTGCAGGAATCATGGATGAATATAATATTCGCAGATATCGGACAAAGAAATTGGTGCACCTTGGAATATTATGCGTGGAAGGTAGAGGGAGGTCCCATAATGCGACCAAGCTGGGAAAGGATCCCTGGTTTTATCGACTAAGACATGGTGACTCAAGTCTCCAGGGAAATAATACCTCACATGTATCTCACCGCCTCCATGCGTGAACAGATTATTCCGGGCTCAGTTAAAGATGAGATAACTTCGGACAGTCAGGATGATATAAGAGAAAATCTAGAGGAAGAACTTGAAGATCAATCTGAGTATAGATCTTTAGTGTTCCTGGAAGAAGATGATCCGGATTATCAGGAATGGCAGTTGAGAGAATGGGATCTCGGAGAATACCACCCAGGGCCTTATTTGGACATATATGATGATGGTGATGACGGTCCTACGTGGCCCTAGGTTATCCTTTCCCATTGTACCCCTTTCATATTCCCTAAAGGTGCCTCATGGCCCATCCCTTTGTACGCCCTAGTGGCCATCCCATGTCTTTCATTTTTAGGCTCCCATCAGCCTATCTATTGTAAGCTTTCAAAGCCACATTTTGCTTAAATGAAAGTCATGTTTATCTCAAATCCTAAATGTGTTCAAAATGGATCATTTATTTTCAAATTGTATACAGCGTAGGCCTACCTCTGGCAAAACGAGGCTCCATATTAGGATGCATTTTGTGTGAATATCGCCAACTTGGCGTCTATATTTGTTATATATTCCAACATTTCCCAAACTAACATAGTTTCCTTTTTCTTTCCTTTCTTTTCTTTATGTTTATTATCAACCCCCCAAAGAAAGTTGATTTGTGTCGATTTGCAAACTGGCGGAATCGCAATACAACCTCTGATCTAAAGGAAAAATGAGCGAAGAATCTAACAACGCCTCGATGGTACCGGTAGATGGCGCCGAAAGTTCTCGAAAACTGATGGACACTCAAAACAACGAACAAATGGCCAACAAGGCACAAGAAATTGAGATCTTGAAAGAAGAAATACGCCAAGTGCGGGATTTGACTAAGCTTACAGCTGCTACCTTCCCCGCTCAATTCCAATTTCCAAATGCTAAGTTACGGCTAGTCACTCCAGCCAACTTAACAAACACGCCTAAGCAAACACCACGTGTTCCCACTTATGCTCAAGATCTACTTGCTCATCCGCCCGCTGTTAGGGCTGCGCCTAATCTTTCCTTGCCTACGCAGAACTTCACTGTTCCAATTCACCCAACAATGCAGCACATACCTGAGGCACATGTCACTTGTGAAATGCCTGTTCCACCGGTATATGCTACTGAAGCTCCTACTTTAGCAACATCCATGGCTGTCAGAGTACCATATGAGGTCGATCAGTACATAGGATTGGAGAGAGATGTCCGGTCAAATGAAGAGAGGTCGATAGCAACTCAACTTGAAAGTTTGAAAAGGGCTTTTAAAAGCATGCAAGTTACCAGGGGAACCGAAAGTCTGGACTATGATGACCTATGCATCCACCCAAACATCGATATGCCGGTCGGGTACAAACCACCAAAATTTGATGTATTTGATGGGAAGGGCGATCCCCACGCACACCTAAGAGCCTATTGTGACAAGCTGGTCGGCGTAGGAAGGAACGAGAAATTGAGGATGAATCTGTTCATTCGAAGTCTGTCGGGAGAAGCTCTGACTTGGTACACTCGCCAAGACCCTCGCAAATGGCGTGATTGGCAAGAAATGGCCGAAGATTTCATGAGTTGCTTCAGGTTTAATACCGAAATCACTCCAGACAGATTCTCACTTGCCAACATACAAAAGAAGCCATCTGAATCATTTCGAGAATATTCATGGAGATGGAGGACTGAGGCTGCTCGGATCCAGCCCCCACTTGACGAAAATGAACTCTCTAAGTACTTTATCCGAGCTCAGGAAGGCGTTTACTTCGACAAAATGATGTCAATGATGGGCGAAAAGTTCGCTGACTTGGTCAAGATGGGAGACTTTATTGAGGAAGGTATTAAGTCCGGAAAAATTCAGTCTATGGTCGCATTGCAAGCCGCAAGTAAGGCCATACAGTCAGGTTCCATTGGTGGTATCAAGAAGAAGAAGGAAGACGTCTCAGCCGTCACACCTTACTACCAGCACGGAGGATCATCCCACCGATACCCTAACAACTCCCAAATTATCGCACATGTTCCAGTATATAGTACCCAGCCACACTATAATCCACCCCGAGTTCCAGCACACCAAAATCCACCGAAGCCGTATGCCCCTGTCCAAGCTCCAATTCACCAAAATAGACCAGCATATGCACCAAGACCACATCCTAATGTTGAAGCCAGAAATACCCGCACCTACACTCCTATTGCCGAGCCTTTGGCTCAATTGTTTGAAAGGTTGAGGGTAGCCGGTTTGTTGCAGCCGATTAAGGGAAGAATCACTGATCCGATACCACGAAGCTTTGATGGAAATAAGTGATGTGCATACCACTCGGGAGTCCAAGGACATGACACGGAGGAGTGTTTTGGCTTGAAGAACCAGATCGAGTCTCTTATCAGAAAGGGAGTAATCAAATGCACCGATACTCCTCCGGATGTGAACAACAACCCTCTACCAGATCATGAGAATCGAGGAGTCAACATGATTACCCTGGAGGAAGAGTATGACCCGGAAGGAGCTATCGTGCCAATCTGGAACACAGAAGAAGTTGCCGCCACATCTCCAGCACAACCTTTTATCACAGTTCAGCTGAGAGAGCCTTTGACTATTCAAACCTACCTGCCGAGAGTTGTGGTAACCACTATAGCCGCTGGAAAACCTGACTATGACACTAAAGCAGTCCCATGGGACTATCAGACGGAAGCCAAAGGCAAGATGATAGACGCTGCTGTGGCTCACGGAATGACCAGGTCGGGAAGGTGTTATACCCCGGAGGATCTAAATCGAGGGGTTCCCGGGAAAGAACAAAATCCAAAGAAGAATGTTACTGATGCAGAAGCCACAGAATTTTGGAAGAAGATGCAGTCTAAAGATTACTTAATCGAGGAACAACTAATGAAGACACCATCCCACATTTCCATTATGTCCTTGCTAATGAGTTCTGAAGCCCATAGGAACGCTTTGGTACAAGTTCTGAGCGGAGTTAGCGTACCAAAAGAAACTACAAGTGACACATTGGCTGCAACAATTGGAAAAATGGTGGAAGTGAACAAAATCTCTTTCCATGATGATGAATTACCAGCAGAAGGGGTTAGCCACAACAAAGCACTCCACACCGCGGTCAAGTGCTGTGATAAGATCGTAACTAGAGTTTTGATCGACGGCGGTTCTGGATGCAACATCTGTCCTTTCACCACATTGAGAGATTTAGGTGTGAATATGAGAGAGATAAGGGAAAGTCATGTAAAGGTGAGAGCTTTTGATGGCGCGCAGAGAAGCGTCATTGGAGAAATCTATCTCACCTTGCAAGTAGGTCCAGCTGAATTCCCCATCTTATTTCAAGTGATGGATGTGTCGTCCAACTACAACCTGTTACTAGGAAGGCCATGGGTCCATATGGCAAGAGCAGTTCCCTCTACGCTCCATCAGTGTGTGAAGTTCGAGTGGGGTCGCACCGAAGTTACCATTCACGGGGAGCTCAGTCACCCCATCTATTCCGTGAATTTTGTTCCAGTCACCGAAGAATTGGATGGAGCCGCTTTCCATGCTCTGGAGATCATGCAAGCTGTAAGAATTGATGAGAAAGTAGAGCCTGTAAAGATGGAGATGTCGAGAGCAGCAAAGATGGTTGCGTCAGAGATGTTGAAATATGGGTATCAACCAAAGACAGGGCTCGGACCTAAGGCTGGCGGTATAATTGAACCAATCCAGTTGAAATATCAGAAGGGTACCGCCGGGCTAGGATACAAGCCTACTTCAGGAGGAGTCCACATTACAAAGTTTGGGGCAATAGTGTTCGTGCCAGGACAAGTCCCAATCCCAGATGAGGCAGTTGATGAAGATGTCATTGAGGGAATAGGAAATATATTCGTGGCCATGACCGACGATGGACTGGAGAAAGATATCAAGAAGCTAACCATCCATGATGCCAAGCCGGGAGAAGTCTTGCAGAACTGGACCATCAGCCCATCCCTGTTTCGACAGGAGTCCTGCGCTAATATTAGTAAAAATCATCGTACAATGGTTATGACATGTAACAAATCTCTTGAGCAAAGTACGAGTCATGAGCAGGACTATGAAGAATACGATGAAAGCATGATGCCTGAAAATCTACCTCAGGAGATCGAACAACTTGAAAGCCAGAAGAAGCCCAACATGGATGAAACCAAGGTTGTCAACTTGGGAAATGAAGAAATGGTGAAAGAAGTACGAGTCAGCATACACTTGGAAGACGAAAGAAAACGAGAATTGATTGAATTAATCAAGCAATATGTTGATGTGTTTGCTTGGTCCTATGAGGACATGCCAGGATTAAGCACTGATATCGTCTCACACAAGCTGCCGACTGATCCTTCTTGCCCGCCTGTGAAGCAAAAGACTAGGAAGTTCAAGCCTGATTTGAGTTTAAGAATCAAGGAGGAGGTAACTAAGCAGATCCAGGAAAATGTTGTGAGGGTTACTAATTACCCCACATGGTTGGATAATATCGTGCCAGTGCCAAAAAGGGACGGGAAAATCAGGATATGTGTAGACTATCGGGATCTTAATAAAGCTAGTACCAAGGATAATTTTCCTCTCCCAAACATTCATATACTCATCGACAATTGTGCAAAGCACGAGTTGCAATCGTTTGTCGATTGCTTTGCAGGATATCACCAAGTCCTGATGAATGAGGATGATGCAGAGAAAACGACATTTATCACTCCATGGGGAGTATATTGCTATAGAGTGATGCCATTTGGACTCAAAAATGCTGGCGCAACCTATATGAGGGCCATGACTACCCTTTTCCATGATATGATTCACAAGGAGATTGAAGTGTACGTAGATGATGTCGTTATCAAGTCCAAAAGGAGTTCGGACCACCTAGGGGATTTACAGAAGTTCTTTGAGAGGTTGCGGAGATACAATTTGAAATTAAATCCAGCAAAATGCGCGTTTGGAGTTCCTGCCGGAAAGCTACTGGGGTTTATCGTCAGCAGGAAAGGCATAGAGTTGGATCCATCAAAAATCAAAGCGATTCAAGAGTTACCTCCCCCCAGGACCAAGAAGGATGTGATGAGCTTCTTGGGGAGACTCAATTACATCAGTCGTTTCATAGCTCAGCCTACAGTGATCTGTGAACCCATATTCAAGTTACTAAAGAAGGATGCCGCCACAGATTGGACGGAGGAATGCCAAAGAGCTTTTGATAGAATCAAGGAGTACTTGTCCAACCCGCCAGTATTGGTTCCACCAGAGCTCGGAAAGCCATTGATGCTGTATCTATCCATCATGGATGGAGCATTTGGATGTGTGTTAGGACAACACGATGACACGGGAAAGAAAGAGCAAGCTATTTACTACTTGAGCAAGAAGTTTACACCATACGAGGCAAGATATACCTTGTTAGAATGAACGTGTTGCGCTTTGACTTGGATTGTGCAAAATTTGCGGCATTACCTATCGGCATACACCACGTACTTGATCTCAAGAATGGATCCACTCAAGTACATCTTTCAGAAACCAATGCCTACAGGGAAACTAGCAAAGTGGCAGATTTTGCTGAGTGAGTTTGACATTGTGTACGTGACACAGAAGGCCGTCAAAGGACAAGCTTTGGCCGATCACCTCGCAGAAAATCCAGTGGATAAAGATTATGAACCACTCATGACTTACTTCCCCGATGAAGAAGTATTTTTTGCAGGAGAGGATATCTCAGAGTCGTATGATGGATGGAGATTGTTCTTCGATGGGGCATCAAATTTCAAAGGAGTCGGAATTGGAGCAGTCTTGGTTTCAGAAACGGGCCAGCACTACCCAATCTCAGCCAAGATTAGATTCCCTTGCACAAACAACATGGCAGAATATGAAGCATGCATTCTCGGACTTAGGATGGCTGTGGACATGAACATCAAAGAGCTTTTGGTAATAGGTGATTCTGACCTATTGGTTCATCAGGTACAAGGAGAATGGGCCACCAAGAATGTCAAGATCCTTCCTTATCTGGAATGTGTGAAGGAGCTGAGCAAAAGGTTTACATAGATCGAGTTTAAACATGTCCCCCGGGCTCAAAACGAGTTCGCTGACGCTTTGGCTACTCTTTCCTCAATGATCCAACACCCGAATAAGAATTACATCGACCCTATCGAAGTGGAGATACGTGACCAGCACGCATACTATTTTCAAGTAGGTGAAGAGTTCGATAGAAAGCCATGGTACCATGATATTAGAAGGTTGCTCGAAGCAGGAGAATATCCGGAAAATGCCGGTAGCAAGCAGAAGCGGACTTTAAGGAGAATGGCCAATCATTTCTTCCTTAACGGCGAAATCCTGTATAGGAGAACCCCGGATTTGGGATTACTAAGGTGTCGATGCAACAGAAGCGACAAGACTGTTAGAGGAGGTTCACGCAGGGACATGTGGACCCCACATGAACGGATTCACTTTGGCAAAGAAGATTTTGAGAGCTGGATACTTTTGGATGACTATGGAGAGGGATAGCATCCGGTATGTGAAAAAATGTTATCAGTGTCAAGTTCATGGCGACTTCATACGAGTTCCGCCAAACGAGCTCAATGTGATGGGGTCCCCATGGCCATTTGCCGCTTGGGGCATGGATGTAATTGGACCCATAGAGCCTCCCGCATCAAATGGACACCGTTTTATCCTGGTAGCTATCGACTATTTCACAAAATGGGTTGAGGCTTCAATGCACAAGGCGGTAACTAAGAAGGTGGTAACAGATTTCGTCCGAAATAACATAGTTTGTCGGTTTGGAATTCCAGAATCAATCATAACAGACAACGGAACCAATCTTAATAGTGATCTCATGAGAGAGACTTGTGAAAGGTTTAAGATCTCCCACCGGAACTCCACAGCATATCGACCACAAATGAATGGAGCAGTCGAGGCCGCAAATAAGAATATCAAGAGGATCCTGAGGAAAATAATAGATGGTAACAGAGAATGGCATGAGAAACTACCATATGCTTTGCTCGGTTATCGTACCATAATCAGAACATCCACTGGTGCAACCCCCTACATGTTGGTCTACGGTTCGGAAGCAGTGATACCCGCTGAAGTGGAAATACCTTCTCTAAGAATCATCCAAGAGGTTAGTCTGGAAGACGCGAAATGGGTTCGTAGCAGGATTGAACAGTTGATGCTCATTGATGAGAAGAGACTGGATGTAGTATGTCACGGCCAACTCTATCAAAATAGAATGATCAGAGCGTTCAACAAGAAAGTCAAGCCTCGACGATTCACACCAGGGCAATTAGTATTGAAGAAAATATTCCCTCACCAAATTGAAGCTAAGGGGAAATTTGCGCCAAACTGGCAAGGTCCTTACATGGTTCACCGAGTGCTCTCAGGCGGAGCAGTAATCCTCGCAGAGATGGATGGCGTCGTGAGCACAAAGCCGATCAATTCAGACGCTATCAAGAAGTACTACATTTGAAGACAGAGGGACTAGTTGTTATTTCCTTGAACTTTTTTGCATTTTTCTCTAATGTAAACAGAACTACGTATTAGCCTGACTTCCCACGGCGGGATACGTAGGCAACCCACATCGGGTCCGGTCTCTCTTAGAAAAACCAAAAAAAACATCATCTTTCATGTATTAGAACTACGATTGACCTGACTTCCCTCGGTGGGATACGTAGGCAATCCTCGTCGGATTCAGTCCCTTCATATTTTCCATTTCCTAATGTATTTGAACTACGTTCTGACCTGATTCTGTTTTGGATACGTAGGAAGCCTGAGTCAGGCTCGGTCATTGCATCACATGTCTTTATTCTTCCCAATGTATTTGAACTACGTTCTCACCTGATTCCGTTTGGATACGTAGGCAGCCTGAGTCAGGCTCGGTCATTGCATCTCACGTTTTTCATTATCCCTAATGTATTTGAACTACATTCTGACCTGATTCCGTTTGGATACGTAAGCAGCCTGAGTCAGGCTCGGTCAATGCATTACATATTTTCATCCTCCTTTGATATCTTCGAACTACGTACAGACCTGATTCCCATTCGGGGATACGTAGGCAACCTAAAAGGTTCGGTCATACCCTTAGGATAAACCTCCCCCCCCTTTTATTTATACCTTCAGAGTGATCACAACATCTACAGAGAGATAGAAAAGCATCACCAGAAGTTGGAGCCACGAGAAGAGTACATTTGGACGTCCTCAACAAAAGGGAAAACTCGATTGAATTTCGGAACATGTCATAATTTAAGGAACGATGAATGATCACTATATATATGCGCCTAGTATATACAAAATATACTTATTTTTCTAAAATATATATATATATATATATTCAAAATATTTTACTGCCTTTCCACCTACTGAGTCTCCAAAATAGGAAGTCGCGAGAAACTAAGGAGGTTTTGAAGGGTTCCACCTACCGAGTCTATGGGATAAGAAATCACGAGCGGCCGATGAGGTTTTGAAGAAGTCTAATGGCAAGGCCAGGATCCGCAAGCCGACACAAATCAACACCCCTCCCAAAACTAAGAATTTTTCTTTGAGCGCAGGGAAACAGGAATCAAGACAGGATGATGTCAAGTCAAGTTCATGGACATGATTGGAGAAATATTTCGGCTATCACGACACCATAAGCCGAATATTCTTCCCCTACTCTACTTTAGAATACTTTATCCCAATTCTTACAATTCTTAAAGGGTTTTTCATTTATGTTTTGCAGGTGCGTCCGAGATCCGGATCAAGTATCGAAGATAGAGAGCTCTCATAGGAAAATAGGATAGTTTATATCTTACCAAATAACTCCGCCAATCGGAGATTGCCATCTAATTGCGTCAAATAACTCCACCAATCGGAGAATGCGGACTGACTTCATCAAACTCCACCAATTGGAGGCTGTACATAAGCAAACAAAACGACGCTCTGCCGATTGGAGCTTGTATATAAGCAAACAAAACGATGCTCTGCCGATTGGAGCTTGTACATAAGCAAACAAGACAACGCTCTGACGATTGGAGCTTGTACATAACAAGCAAGCGACGCTCTGCCAAATCAGAGAAATGTATATTAGCAAGCAAAACATGCTCTGTCAATCAGAGGCTGCATCATAGAAAGCATCATCATAACTCCATCAATCATAAGCATGCATGCTAGCAACATCCTCATTTTTGCATTAAAGACTGCTCCACCAAATGAAGATGTCACGGCTGATTCACCAGTCGAGAGACTTTACTTTATAGTGTTGCCCCGCCAGTCGAGAGGCTTTACTTTACAGTGTTGCCCCACCAGTCGAGAGGCTTTACTTTACAGTGTTGCCCCGCCAGTCGACAGGTTTTACTTTACAGTGTTGCCCCACCAGTCGAGAGGCTTTACTTTACAGTGTTGCCCCGCCAGTCGAGAGGCTTTACTTTACAGTGTTGCCCCGCCAGTCGAGAGGCTTTACTTTACAAGTGTTGCCCTGCCAGTCGAGAGGCTTTACTTTACAAGTGTTTCCCCGCCAGTCGGAGACTTTACTTCCTAAGTTATTTCACCTATGTTACATCCACTCTGCAAAATGGAGACATCAACGATCGTTTGGATATCTACACTCTGCTCTCTACATTACTATTTTAATTTTACAGTTTTGAGCCTCAACAGGTACTTTGTAACCCCTTTTTACCTGTTTTGCAGGATGACACACTACAACGTGGAACTACCTCTAAGCAGCGATTGAGGCAATGCTTGATGAGGAATACCAAACTCACAAGCCAGAGTTTCAAGACTAGCACTCCGACTCAAATTCCTACAATCAGTCGTCCATACTTCTAAATTAGAGTACACCTGCTCTCACAAGCATCGATACCCCTTTCTCTATCTCCTAGAGTTCCCACTAGAGGATATCAAAGGGACTACCTCTATCCAGCAATTCGATATGATCTTAAGAGGATGCGAGATGCACCTAGTAGAGTCTCGTTTATGGGTGTGTCGTGCACCACATTTATAATCGGGAGACTGTGAAAGTGCACCCATTTTGAAAAGGTTATCGTCGTCTAAGAAATGACCTACCGTCAATTCCATAAAACTCTTTACAAACTCAACTAAGAGACCAGTGCCAACCATAGATCATACACTGGGGCAAATTTTGAGGACTGCCTCAAAATTTACCATAATCCTCTATTCAGAACTGCAACCCCCCTAATTCCCATTTCCTTAGGGATACGTAGGCAGCTCAACTTCAAGCATGGCCGTACCCACTCTATTCGTGCCAAGATCATTTTCCCCTTTACCACAAAAAATGTCAGTGTCGACATAAAACCAACACTGGGGCAAATTTTGAGGACCTCTCAAAATTTTTGAACTACATTGGCCTGATTCTCATGAAACCCGAGATATGTAGGCAACTCGGAGACCAGAGTTCGGTCGAATTCATAATGACAATAACCTTTCTCCTGCTAGGTATGTCCTTTCCAAAATTTGATTTTTCCAGTCAAGACAAAATTGGCTTTACGTCAACATCTTCGCCCAAAGACTCTTTCATCATCTCTGTTCGAAGAGGGGCAAGTTGTTGACACCCAATTTTGGCCCTCCTTTTTCCCATAATTAATTTTTATATGCTTCTTAGTCCCGAGGACTTTTCCAAAATAATTTTTTCTTATTTTTATAGTACTTTTTTATTAAATTTTGGCACCAATAATCATTTTTTTAAAAATGATTTCCTCTACTTTTTGTAATAATAATTACTAATAATATTGTATCTTATAAATCACCCCAAAAATATTTTATAATTCATTCTTTTTAACAAGATATTGGTATAGTAACTTTTATTTCAAACTCTAAATAAAATTTGTCGTATCGCTATAGTATTTCCTAAATACAGTTCTATCAATTGAGGGTTGCGATTACGCGTATCAAAATTATTTTTAAGTCAACTATATACGTATTTGAAAATTAATTGGGATGAAAGAAAGCATCATTAAATTAATTAAGTGTAAAAACGACTAGGGAAAATTAAATTTTTTCCTACAAACTAATTCATTTACCAATTTTGGGCCAAATCTTTATTTTTCTTTCAGCCAAACCCGGCCCAAAACTTCCTAACCCACTACCCAACCGCCCGACCCGGCCCAAACCACCCCTGACCCGGCCCAAAACCCCTCCACTAAACACACCCCTAATCCCTTTTCTCTCCACTCTCTCACTCCACTTCAGTCAACCGACAAGACCACCCCCCCAAACCCTGTTGCCCGTCGCCCTCACCACCAAAGACCCGTCGGACTTCGCTTCGTACCGGCGGGCAAACGGCGACAACACCCTCTCCCGTCACCTCACGTTGTCCCTTCCCCTTTCCGAAGATTTTGCAGCCTCGAAAAAGACAACCGCCGCTAGACCACCGGATAATGGCAAAATTCGGCGGCCTTCACCCTTCTCTCCTCCACTTTATAGCCGTCCCCTCACTTTTTTTTTGTCATTTTCAAAATCAAAGCTGTAAAGCTTCCTCCGCCGCCGGTTGCAGACCTCGGAAAAGAGGAGAAAATCGAAGACCCATCGGATTCAAAGTGTTATCCGACGGGTACGAGCTCAGTCCGACGGGTCCGAGTTCTACACCCCCAACCCATCACTTTCCTCCTTCAAATCAGCCCTTTAAAGTTTTGAAGAGAACCGTTGGAGCCCCGGGGATTTCGGCTATAAAAGGAACCCTTGGGTTTCCTTTGAAAGCATGAGAAAATTATCACAAACAGCTCACCAAATCGTTCTCTGATATTTGGCTCATACTCATTGTCGGTCTTGCCCCTTTTCGCTTCGCTTGCTTTATTCGGATAACCGGAGTCGGAGTCAGAAGAGTTAGTTTGGAACTCGACACTCGACGGTCTCAATCGCTGCCCAACAGAAGGTAAATGCTATCCCATCTTAATCAAATTGCTCTTAGTTCTGCAAATTTTTAATTGTGTGTTTAGTGGGATATTAGGCATTTAGCCGACTGATTTTTGGCATGAAAATGTGAAACAAAAAATTAGTTTCTGATCGTTTGGTTTAGATTATGTGTTTGTGAAGTGTTTACAACTCAAGACTTGGCTTAATTGTTGTAAATGGTGTTGGTTGTTTGGTCTGGATTATCGTGATTAATTTGAAGTAAAGTAGTTGTTGGTTTGTTCGGTTGCATTTATAGTTTGATGGTGTATTAGAAGAGTATTTTGCAACCTTTAAATAGCTCAAAATGAACTATAGGAAGGTTGGAGTCCTCATATATATTCATTGAACTATTTTGAGGTCATTGTGATGTCGTTCTTGATACTTCGAACACAATAATGGCTTACCTACGTCTTTGCTTGTTTGTATGATACGGGCAGCCCTTCATCTTAGCGTGAAGAGGTCTTTAAAAGGCTCAAAACTTCAAGTATAGCAATCTGCCTCCCTTTTGCTTGAACACTTAAAAAATGCATCAATTGTTAGTTACACTTTAGGCTAGTTGCTCACTTCAACGGGATTTTGAAACATCTCACTTTACGTTTTGAAAGTTAACTCATTTCAGAATATTCTCCAAGAGAAAATCGCAAGTATGAGGTATATATATTATTACATTTACGAACATATTTTCTTTACATTGCCATTATATTCCATATACTTTACCACACATATATTACAATTACATTATTTTGTATCGTACATACACTTCTTTTTACATACATACGTACAAGCATATTGACATACATTTTTTTTACACTCATACTATTTTATACACACGCATATTTACACTTGTTTTTATCACATACTATTTTTACACCCATTAATATATCTATATATATTATGTTAATACTAACCTTTCACTAGTTTTATTTATTAACACCACTTTGTATGCATATTACTCACATTATTTTTGCCCATATTTCATACATTTATCATCTTTCATATATTGCTACGTACCTCAAATACTATTTCACATACCATTTTAAACACATATTACGTATGTTACATATTTCATACATCACATATATATCTACATATTTTTTACTATATATACATATATTTATAAGTCATTTTAAATCTACACACATATTATATTCCAGATATACTTTATTGTACATTTTGTTTATATATATACTTCACACAAATTTATTTTACAATTACTACACATACATTATTTATATACATATATACTCTACTACACTTTTTATATATTTTATATATATTTTTAAATATTATATTTTAACTCTTTAAATTATATTTACATTTTATACCGCTTTGTATACATATATTTTATATATATACCTCATACTTTCTTTTAAACACAAGAAATGATTTTAATTTACTTCCCTAATTTTTATTTTTACTAAAAATTACATCCTCTAAAAACATTTTTTAATAAGTAATGCTAAACAAATATCCCTAAATATGTTTCTAAAGCTAAGTTTTAAGGACTATCTTCGGATAGGCTCTGAGGGGTGCCTAATACCTTCCCCTCGAGTAACCAAAACCCTTACCTAGAATTTCATCAGTTTTCGCAGACTAAAAACAGAGTTTTACAAAAAATGGTTTCCTAAGTTTCCTAAAATTTAGGTGGCGACTCTAAACCCTTTTCCAGAACCAGGTAGAAGAGCCGGATGTTGCAAGTATATTTTAGCCAGTCCAAAATAGGGCGCGACAGTTAGTTTTTGGGTTTAAATGTGAATGCTAATTTTTCTTTAATGCAAACTGGTTTTGAGCTGTTAGACTTTACTAAGTGTTGGGTTTATATTGGTCCACTCATCCGGGGGTTTCGGGTGGGTGCCACTCACAGCAGGTTGGGTCATGAGAAATATGGTATCAAAGCCCTAGGTTCGTTGATCTCGTCATACGAAAATGGGTCTAGTAGAGTCTTGCGGAATGGTACGGAGATGTCTGTACTTTTTTTCGAGAGTCTATATGACTTAAGGAAACTATCTCTTCTGTCTTCCTTCGTGCTATAACTTGATTCCAATTGGTATCTGGTGATAAAAATTTGTATCTAACCTCTTTCACTCTTTTGTGTACAGATGGTTAACACGAGGTGCAACAGAGGAGGAGGCGGCACCGGCCAGTGGTGCAGGCCTTCCCCTTATAACGCCTGAGGCATTTCAGCAAGTGTAGACCTTTCTGAGTGGGCTGGTTGGTGTTGAATCCACCCCCATGGGTAGTGCAGATTAGGTTCTGGGCACCAAGCCAGCGGTTGCAGTAGCTCCTAGGATGGATGTAGCGTCGGGTACTAATGACTTCTTTTGTCCTATGCTAGGTCCAATTATGACTGGGAATGAATATGAGATGCTGACTAAGTTCTTGAAAATGAAACCTCTTACGTTTTAGGGTACTGAGAAAGAGGATGCTTATGAGTTCATTTTGGACTGTTATGAGAGGCTGCATAAGCTGGGCATTATACAATAGCATGGGGTAGATTTTGTCACTTTCCAGCTTCAGGGTGATGTCAAATAGTGGTGGAGGTCTCATGTAGAGTGTCGGCCATCAGATTTGCCTCCGCTGACCTGGGCGCAGTTTTATGCCCTTTTTCATAGAGAAGTATATGCTCCGCACCTTGAGGGATCGCAAAAAGGATGAATTTCTGGCTCATGAGCAAGGTACCATGTCGGTTTCAGCCTATGAGGCCAAATTTCATGCCTTATCACATTTTGCTACTCAACTTCTAGGTACGAAAGAGGAGAGAATTCATCTATTTGTGAAGGGCCTGAATACTGAATTGCAATTACTATCTGTGCATATGACCTCAGCAAGAAAGAGTTTCAATGAGGTAACATATTATGTGAAGAAATTAAAGGGGGTCAGGCAGGTTGGGCAGGCTAAGGTGTTAGCCAAGAAGTCCCGAAATGAAGGTAACTGTAGTGGTTCATACTCCAGGGGTCACAACCAGCAGGTGTATTCTGTCTGTCCTATTCAGTCAACCCTGCCAGCTTCTATAGGTAGTCGTCCGGGAGCCAGTCAGCAGTTTTCAGCTCCTAGAAGCCAGGGGGCTTCTTATACTTCTACTAGAAGGCCTACTCTTGACCATGGATGCTTTCATTAAGATGATCCGGATCACTTCAAAAAGGAGTGCCCTCACAGGAAGGCAGGTAATCAGACTCAGCAATAGTCAAAGGTTGTGGTTACACTAGGGGTCATCTACAGGGTGGGAGAGGCAACTTTCAGGGAGGCCGAGGAGATAGAGAGAATGGAAGCATGGGTAGGGGGTAGCACAGCCAGCTAAGGAAGTTGCTCGGATTAATGATCGAGCCCATTGTTATGCATTTCCAGAGAAGTCTGAGGCTGAGGCACCAGATGCAATGGTCACAGGTACAATTCTAGTCTGTTATAGGATGGCCTCTGTACTATTTGACCCAGGTTCTACTTATTCATTTGTTTCTGTGAAATTTGCTTTGGGTCTAGATTTGGTTTGTGATGTCCTTGATTCCCCTATTCATGTTTCTACCCCAGTTAGAGAGTCTGTGATAGTGACCTATGTTTATCGTACTTGCCCTGTGGTTTTTGTAGGATTTCAGACTTGGGTAGATTTGGTTATTCTGGATATGTTAGATTTTAATGTTATTTTAGGTATGACCTGGCTGTCACCATATCATGCAGTGCTAAATTGTAATGCTAAGACCATGACTCTAGAGTTTCTGGGTAAGGATAGGCTAGAGTGGGAAGGTGTGTACAGGCCTAAGCCGGCTAAGATTAAATCATTTTTTCGGGCTAGGAAGTTAGTGGGAAGAGGTTGTTTGGCCTTCTTGGCTCATCTCCAGGATGATAGTGTGGAGTCTCCTTCTATTGAATTGGTTTTGGTGATTTCAGAGTTTCAGGAGGTGTTTTTGGTGGATTTTCCTGGCATGCCTCCGGATAGAGACATTGACTTTTGTATAGACTTGGAGCCAGGCACTTGCCCAATTTCTATTCCTCCCTATCGTATGCCCCCGACAAAATTGAGGAAACTTAAGACTCAACTACAAGAACTATTAGATAAAGGTTTTATTCATCCCAGTGCTTCACTCTGGGGTGCTCCGGTCTTATTTGTGAAAAAGAAAGACGGTAGTATTAGGATGTGCATAGAATACAGACAACTGAACAAGGTCACCATCCAAAACAAGTATCATTTACCTCGCATAGATGACCACTTTGACCAGTTGCAAGGTGCTTCAGTGTTTTCAAAAATTAACTTGAGGTCAAGGTATCATCAGTTCAAGATTAGGCCTGAGGACATCCCTAAGACGGCATTCTGGACTCAGTATGGGAATTATGAGTTCCTAGTGATGTTGTTAGGGTTGACCAATGTGCCGGAAGCATTCATGAGCTTGATGAATGAGGTATTCAAATCATATCTGGATTCGTTCATTATTGTGTTTATAGATAATATTCTAATTTACTCCAAGAGTAGGGAAGAGCATGCAGTGCATCTTCGCATTATTTTGGATATCTTGAGGCGCCAAAAATTATATGCCAAGTTCTCCAAGTGTGAGTTTTGATTGTCTTTGGTTGCCTTTTTAGGACACGTGGTGTCATAAAAGGGGGTGATGGTGGATCCCTAAAAGATTGAGGCAGTTAAGAGTTGGGTCCGGCCTAGCTTTGTGATTGAGTTTAGGAGTTTGTGGGGCTTGCAAGCTACTATCGCAGATTTTTCAAGGACTTCGCATCCATTGCTACTCACTTGACAAGGTTGACTCAGAAGGAGGTACCATTTTTGTGGTCCGAAAAGTGTGAGGAGAGCTTCCAAAAGCTGAAGACACTTCTTACCACAACTCCCATCTTATCACTGCCGGTGGAAGGTAAGGATTTCATTATGTATTGTGATGCTTCATATTCGGGTTTGGGTGTTGTGTTGATGCAGAACGGGAATCTTATAGCTTATGCCTCAAGGTAGTTGAAGCCCCATGAGAAGAATTACCCAACCCACGATTTAGAATTGGCAGCGAGGGTCTTTGCGCTAAAGATTTGGAGACACTACCTCTATGGTATCAGGTGTGAAGTATTCGTGAACCATCATAGTTGAACCTGAGGCAGAGAAGGTAGATGAAGTTAATGAAGGATTATGATGTGACCATCCAATATCATTCGGGTAAGGCTAATATGGTGGCAGACACATTGAGACGAAAAACAATTATCATGGGCAGTTTTGCTTATTTGGGGGTGTCCAAATGACCATTGGGTAAGGAGATTCGGGCTCTAGAATCTAAATTCATGAAATTAGGAATCTCAGAACAGGGTGGGTTTATGGCCAGTATTAAGGTCAAACCTACATTTATAGAGGAAATAAAAGCCAAGCAGTTTCAGGATGTACAGTTGAACAAGCTTCGGACGAAGGTGGTGTCCAAGGAGGCCCAGGATGCCATATTGGACGCTGGAGGGGTTATGAGTTTCATAGGGAGGATTTGTGTACCTCAAGTTAATGACTTGGTTCAGAAGGTGTTGGCAGAGGCTCATGGTATATGGTATTCTATTCATCCGGGCATAACCAAAATCTACCAGGATTTGAGGCAACTTTATTGGTGGCCTGGGATGAAGAGGGACATAGTTGATTATGTGTCTAAGTTTCAGAATTGTAAGCAGGTTAAGTATGAGCACCAAAGGCCTGCAGGATTGCTTCATAGGATGCCCATTCCTCAGTGGAAGTGGGAAAGGATAGCCATAGATTTCGTGGTGGGTCTTTCTAAGACCTTGGGAAGGTACGACTCTATTTGGGTCATTGTGGACAGGATGATCAAGTCAGCTCATTTTATTCTGGTCAGGGTGGATTATAATCACAGCAGTTGGCTAAGATCTATGTTAAGGAGATTGTGAGACTGCATGTGGTGCCACTCTCCATTATTTCTAACAGGGGTACGCAGTTTACCTCCAAGTTCTGGGTAGGTTGCATGAAGAGTTGGGCATACAACACACTTTTAGCATGGCATTTCATCCTCAGATAGACGGTCAGTCGGAGAAAACAATTTAGGTATTGAAGGACATGCTGAGAGCATGTGTGACTGACTTTGGGGGTCATTGGGAGAAGTTTCTACCGTTGTGTGAGTTCGCATACAACAATAGCTACCACTCCAGTATCGACATGGCACCATTTGTGGCACTGTACGGGAGAGGATGTAGATCACCCATAGGGTGGTTTGAGGCAGACGATGTGAAGCCTTTGAGTGTGGACTTGGTGAGGGAAGCTCAGGAAAAAGTAAAGGGAATTTAGACCAAGTTGCTAGCGGCCCAAAGCAAGCAAAAAGAGTATGCAAATCACAAGGTAAGGGACATGGATTTCCAGGTTAGTAAATAGGTATTGTTAAAAGTGTCACCAATGAAGGGGGTTATGCGATTTGGCAAGAAGGGAAAGCTCAACCCCCGATATATCGGTCCATTTGAAGTCTTTGCGATTGTAGGGCCAGTGGCTTACAGGTTAGCACTACCACCCAATTTATCTGGAGTCCATCCAGTCTGCCATATGTCATGCTGAAGCCATACCATGGGGATGGGGATTATATTATCAAATGGGATTCCATTTTGCTAGATAAGGATCTTTAGTACGAAGAGGAGCCAGTTGTGATTCTTTATCAGGATATCCAAAAACTAAGGAAAAAGGGGATTAGGTTGGTGAAGTTCAATAGAAGTATCGTCCGGTTGAGAAAGCCACTTGGGAAATCGAGAAGGACATGCAAGACAAGTACCCTCACTTGTTTGAGAATTCAGGTACTACACTTTCTCTCTTTTAAATCATCTTTTTTGAGTTGATCATTCAGGGATGAACAATGGGTAAATTGGTATTTGTTGTAATGACCGGGTCTGTCATTATGGGTAAACCTTTCGTGCCAAGTTTTGGGTTAGAAAACTTCTGGGTTTGGGAATTGAAAATTTTAGGCTAGGCTAGTCTGAGATGGTTTCTGAGTGAAGTATGGTCTAGGGCAATCTGGGTGAGGATTGGATAATGTATCTTATGTTGATCTATTGTTTCCATTAGCTAAGATATTAAGGAGTCCAGGGGACTTTTTGGAAATGAATTCGGGTAAGTAGAACTCCCGGTATTAAGGTTGACGTATTAAGGTTGACGTGAAGGGATTGTTCTGAAATATCACGATTCAAAGTGCATTGTAAAATGGACCCGTTTGGGGGATTTTTCAAGGTTCTGTCCCAACGTTGCGCTATACCGCCTACCTCTATAGTGGAGAAATTCCTACTATAGCAGAAGTCAACATCAGTCAGCATCGCTATAGCGATCGATTCTGCTACGATGGTGTCGCTATAGCGGTGTACGGACCGCTATAGCAAAATAAGTCAGGATTAATGCATAAACTTCTCCATAAACATTTAGAATTTTTGAAGAATATTTTGGGGAAGGGTTAAGGCAATTTTGTCAATTTCAAAGCAGTTTTCCACCAAATTTTGTCCTAAAGGTATTGATTTCACTCCCCTAACTTAGTACAATGTTTCCTACATAGTAGAATTTTATTTACGAGATTAGGGGAAGGTTTGGGTTGACCTAAGGATGTAGAATTTGGGGAAAAGGGGATTCTAGGTGGTGTAATTTTTGGGTTGTGTTTATTATCGCTTATGCATGTTAAAAACACCAGTATTCGCTAAATATAACCGTAAAAATGGTAGTTTAGGGCAAATTAACAGTGGGAAAGCCCAGAATGGGTGGAATGACTATAAGTTGGCCTGGGAATTAGTATTTTTACATAATCGGGGTAATTTTAGGCCGTTGGCCTGATTTTAGTATATTGTGTGCTTGTTTTGAGACCAAGAGCAAGCGGAAGCTTCCGAAAATGGGAAGGCTTCGGTCCAGTAAAGTTTCAGGTCATTTGAGGTAGGTGATGGTTATTATATTTCCAAATGCAATGTATATACATGTAACTATAGCTTAGTAACGTATGTGCTTTCATGCCTAGGAAAGGAAGTTATGAATGTCCAAATATTTGGGATGTCAATTATGTGAAATGAACTTGATTATTGCTTGTTGGTTTTATAAGGGTGTTTTCTGTTCATTTAATTACTGACTGTTGGTTTTATGTGATATTCAGTTGGCTCGGGTACCACGCCTGGTATGGGATACTAACGGTTGGCTCGGGTACCATGCCTGGTACAGGTTCTGTATCGGTTGATTTGGGTACCACACCTGGTACGGGTTTAATTATGCATTATTTGTTGTGTTTGTCGATGGTTCCATGAGTGGACTGGATTGCTTGTTGAATATGTGATTGATTATTATTGGCCTTTGGGAGGCCAGGTTGTTACACTTGAATATGGGGATGGTCCTGGGATGGATCGGGCATTGTATGTTAACACTTAGGCGTTGGTCTAGGGAACCTTAGGTGGTCCGGGTGATGTGTAAAGGAGTAAGTGTCATGATTATTGTTCATTGTTAGATGATTGTTGAACCTGTTCATGTGGTTGATAAGTTAGAAGGTAGGCTGGAAGCTCAAAATTTCATTACTGGTTGTTATTACATGTTGTACTGCTTACTTAGGTTTGGTTTATTGTATATTTATTATTTATTAGAGCTAGCCGATGATGCTACCAGTACACAGTGGTGTTGTACTAATTCTGCACTTGTTTTCTTTTTATGAGTACATGACATCTTCCGATGGCTCCTACGCGATCTCAGATCTAGTCCCAGTACTTTCAGATTTCAAGGGTGAGCTGTTTTTGTTGGGCTACCTTGTTTTCATCCATTTTAGTTCTAGTCCATCTGTTCGAACTCAGACTTATATATTTGGGGTTGCATCCCTGTTTCTAGACATTTGTAGATTATTTTGGTATGATATCTTTCAGATTCTGTCACGACCCAATTTCTCGGTCATGATGGCACCTACAACCCCCCAGTAGGAGAACCAATTCCCGTAGCCCAGGACAGTTAGTAATGGGCTACTATCTAACAAATAAGTGGAAGAATAGTTTAATAGGAGTATATATACATACATATGCGGAAACTAAACCAAACCCCAAGACCTGGTATCATAGTATAGAGCCGAAACTACATACATGGAGTATAAACGATCCAAAACAATATATACAGATGTCTCTGAATGGTAATAGAGTACATAAAGCAAAAGATAAACTAAAGCTAAGCTCCGATCGCCAAGAGCTCACCCTCAGTCTGAAGTAGTCCCCAACAGATCTCCAAGCACGAATCACTAGCGACTCTCAACGCGATGGCCCACGCTAGGATCTGCACCCAAAGATGCAGGGGGGTAGGGGTGAGCACCAAATGCGAAGCATAAGGTACCCAGTAGGTATCATAGGCCGACTGGGCACATATAAGATAAAAGCGTAGTAACAGACATAATAGAAGCAAGCAGTCACAGAAATCAACGAAAGGTACACATGAACTAGCCCAGAGGGAAACCAACAGAACCACATGTGAGGCTAGTAAGCAGAATATACACACCCTAGGCACAGGTGAAAGTAAGAAACAACGCACCTGGGGTCCTTGCAATAATAGTGTATACAAAATAAGTTTACGAAATGGACGGTATACCGGTAACCTCAAGTGTAAGAAGAAGAGAGAAAGAGTAACGATAGGCATGCTCAGAGACATGAATCAAACTCAACTAATCATATCAATCTCAAATCCAGAAACTAACAGTTAGCAGTAACCAATTTCATACTTAACCGTAACAGGGAACAATTCTGTAAGTAAATAGCAAAAGTCTACCTACAGTCCCCCGGCCGCCCATACAACCGAGGAACACAAACAAGTGAAAACAAACCCTCCGGCATCCCATACTACCGGAGCGTACAATCAACAAACAACAAACAAGGGTGGAACCTCAAACAATGAATGATATGATGCATTGAAGATCTCAAGTGAAATGGTATCTCTGTATGTACCTCCTCCGGCGCCGATCCGGCCTAGCAGGTAGGTTCCATGGAAGGACACTGCCCGTATACCTCTACTCCACCGTATACCCCTCCTCCGGCACACGCAGCCCATAGCCCCTGGCCCGGATGGCAAGGTACATGGAGGTCCCAGACCCCATACTAAAACTCAGTATCAAAACATGTCGTCCGGAAGCAAGTCCGGTATCAAGATAGAGACCCAGTCTCGAATATGCATGCCCAGACCCTGTCCAGGACTAAAGTAGTAGGAAAATATCTCAAAAAAAACCCCTCCAAGGGTGCGCGGGCATAATCGGGTCTAAACAGTAGAAAGTCATCTCAGGTGCTCGATCCGACCGAGGCTAAAAATCATCTCAAGTAGCCAGAAAACTCAACTAGCACCCCGGCCCTGCCGAGTCTAGCGTAGTAGTAAAACTGGTGTTTTAAAACATAATTTTACTTCCTTTTACCCAAGAATATTCACAAGTTAAATCAAACCATTTCCAAATTATTTCCATCAAAAATGGCCCCCCCGGGCCATGCAAGGTTTAGAAAATGGTGCCAGTAGGCCCGAAGCCCAAACCGTAGCAAAACCTGTATAAAACCTCTTTTTATGCATGAAAATGGTATGATCAAACACAATAGCTGCCCAGCAACTCACAATCAACCTATCGACCCTGCACAGGCCCACAGCTACTCAGCAAGCATAACCAGCCTAGAAGGATAATTCTATGCCCGGGACTCGCGGACATTCCCAAAAATCCCACCTTCTATGTTCCAGAGTCAACAAGGCCTCACAGGACCACAAGGGTAAATAAAATATATCGGCAAATACTACAAGCAACGGAGGAACAAAAGTAGGCGGACATGAATAAAGCGGTCGAGGTCTGTGGTACAAACCTAATAAACCAACCCAAGGATGCCCATTAATACAATTTTATCCTATATATGCGGAGTCTAGGGAAAATAAACCGTAACCTACCTGTCGTCCGATGACAAGCTGCTAGAACGACGATGTCCACGCTCGAACCGCTCCGAGAAACTCCGAAATGAAATCAAACTCGAAATTAGGCTTGAATAACTTGACGTAGATAATCGATTTTCTTTTCGGTGATCGAATAAATTATCAAGATCTTCCTTATTGGATTCAACTTTTAATGTGACAAGTGAATGATATACAGTGGTAATTTTTTGCACCAAAATTGCATTCCAAAGAAGTGTTATTTAAGTTTGGCAGCAATTGCCATTGCAATTCGCTCAAATGATTTAAGTTTGGCAGCAATTGCCATTGTTTGTCGACATTTTGCAGCCTACCACATTGTGTGTCCCTCCCCTCCACTTCCATGTGGAAGTGGGGATTATTTAACACCTCATCGCCTATTCCGTTATATAAATATTCGGGTATTGCATAAATTCGTGGTATAATAAATAAAACTTTTTAAATATACCATAATTCATAGAAAATTATTTTGAATAAAACCTACTATATTATAATAATAAATTTCAACATAACTAAATTTACTATCTCCGTTAAAATATTACAATGTACAAAAACCTTATAAAATAAATACATATACAATTATATCGCAACAAAAATATTTTTCATAAACCTTTAAAAAAATTTGAAAAGGTAATAATAATATAATTTTTACCAAATTCAACTTTCAAATAAAATATTTTCAAATGCACGCGATATTAATAAAATTCTTAAATTTAAGTTCGCAACTCACCATCGCACGATTTTGATACTCAAGAACTCTCTTGGAATCCTCCCTTTTGTTTTCTCACTATTTCGGAACTGAAATGGCATTTTAAAACGTGAAGTTGAGGCTTAAATCGAGTTTGACCCGACCCGGTTCGCGACCCGGTTCGCAACCCGTTTTCTGCCAGACAGTCCGCGGTAAAACAGTCATAACCTTTTACTCCAAGATCAGTTGGATGTGAGGTTTTGTGCGTTGGAAACTAGACTCATAGACCTTCGATTTGGTATTTTGGGGGACTTCTAACTCTTTATATATTGGGAGAAAAGCCCAGAGACATTTTACCCAAAGTTCAGAAAGTTTATTAAAGGAACTTACGATCAAACAAATGGACCCGGCACCGAAAATACCGGTCCTGACAAGCCTTAAGTGACTTGGGGCCGCTACAAACAAGCTCTAATGGTTAAAGAAAAAACGTATACGTGGAGATAACCGGAAGGGTCATTACAGATTCTAAGGGTAATTTCTGCAAGATATTGTTAATTTTTGGGTTTAGATGTGAATGCTAGTTTATCTTTAATGCAAATTGGTTTTGATTTGTTAGACTTTATTAAGTGTTGGGTTGATATTGATCCACTCATCCGGGAGTTTTGGGTGGGTGCCACTCCCGGTGGGTTGGGTCGTGACACTACATCATATCCAAGATTTAGCATGGTTTGATGCATGCTAATGCAAATAAATTCATGGTGAAAGAATTTGGGTCAATATGGTCAAAATGAGGTGAGAAAGGTATTGGGTAATTTTTCATCTCTCATGCATGTATCTCCACAAAGAGAGCTTATCGAGGTCACTAACGATTTTTGGGATTAGAAAAAGGTTGTGTTTAGATTCAGTGACATTGATATGACGCCATTTTTTAAAGAGATTAGGGGTTATGCTGAAAATACTAGCTTATTATGGAGAAATAAAAATGCCAAAAAGTCAAGATGATCATACCAAGAAGGGTTACTTTAGAAGCTGTTCGAAAAAAGTTGGGACTCCAAGGGAGTCATATAGTCTCCTACATAATGAAAGCGAGAATTTTAGGAAGCTATATGTTTGATAGATTTAGTCATGATTCGGCACGAAAGATATATGAAATAAAGAGTCCCCATCCTAGCTCATGATGGAGAAAGAGAGTTTTTGCATTCATAATTTATTTCTTGGGCCTGGTTGTATTCTCGGGTGGAGCTGAGGAAGATATCCATATTTGTCTTATTTCCATTGCCGATGCTTTGTGAAATGGAGTTGATAAGCTTCCTTGTACGATTGCTCGGATGATTGTTGTTGATATCTATCGAGCTCTAGGTTGCTGCAAGAATGGGGCCAAGTACTTTAGGGATGCAATATTTTATTGAAATTGTGATTAATTGAACATCTTTAAAAGGTACATGGCACACCATCACTATGCAAACCTACTAGGGAAGATGATATTGTTGCTCATCAATTCAGTCACTGTGGGAGTTAAGAAAATTAAGCGACCAAATTAGGTGGGTAGTGGGAAATGATAGTTCGTGCTCACGGAATAATATGAGAAATCAATAATTTGTTGCAAAGTATTATTTGAGTTCTATGGAGTGATCCGGTTAGGGTTAAAAAATCCCTTCAAGTATGGAGTAATCTACATGATACACTTATAGCTCGATAGTCATTGCACTTTGATTGTAACACCTCAAAATTTATTACTCTATAAACTGTTGTTCCTTATGCCTTTTTGAGCTTGAAAACCAGGTCATATAACCCTTACATCAATTAGAAATTGTTTGGGATGATTTTTGGGACTTAATGGAAGTTCTGGGCATGTAAAAGAGATGGTGGGTCGCGCAAGAGGGTCTTTGCATTAAGCCCCACACCGCATCTATCACTAAACTTAAGAACAATTGAAATCAGCCAAAAATTTGCTATGATCTCCGTGGTGCACTACCAAAACTCCCCTATGAGCACCATGACATGCAACCAAAACTCTGATGTGAGCTTTGTGGTGCACAATTGTTGTTCTAGATAGAAAAAATTTCCAACGTTGCCTAATTAAGGGTATTTTAGTCCAAAATCTTTTATGAAAACTCCCTAGTGTGACTTTCAAACATCATAAAGTGACTAATTACTCAGAGTATCATCGAACAATTTCCTCATATCTTTTCCCATACTTCAAGGTCAGAAGTTCTTCAGAATCAAAGTCTAGAGCTCCAAACAAGATTTCTTCTCCTTCCCAGGTATGTAAGGCTACACCTAGTGAGGGAATCCTGTTCTTCCCCATTCCATATGGCTTAAAGGATTATTCTAAGTATATTCAAGTACGGGTTTTACCCCCAAGTTCTTAATTCAATTTCCTTATTCCTTAAGTTGATCTTGTTGGAATTTAGTTCTGAGAAAAGTGTTGAACGCTACGAAATTGTGTCTTTTCCTAACTGTAATTTGTGGTTCATGTCTTATACTACTTTATGGACCTCATGAGTTTACTTTATGGTTTTTAAGACTTGTTTTATGATGTAATTGAATTTTATTATGCTTCCATGAGAAATTGGTTTAAGGATTTAAAGTTCATATGCATGAAAGATTTCAAGTTTGTTGGTACTCTGCAGTTTTGATAAATGACAAAGAAGAATGAAATAGGTCAGCCAAGCTGATTCATAGGCAAGTTGTCTCGAGCAGATGAACTTACAAGTAAGATCACTAGTGACAAAACACAAAAGTGCAGTAATCAAGGAATGGATAAAGTTACTCGTGATAAACTAAAAAGTATCAAATCATGTGCTAAATTAAAAGAGTTGAAGTTTGACTACAACACTTAAAGAGGCACGAGTTTGTATGAAAGGAGGAGTCTTACTTAAAGTAGAACTCAAAGTAAAAAGAGTTTGTATGCAAGAAGGAGGTTGAATTAAAGAAGAACTCCTTGGGGAGTTGTGCTTAAATAGCATAGCTACAATCCAAAGCTATTACGCACTCACAAAGCAAAAAGGCAATTGAGAGATTGACTCAAGCAAGTGCAATGGATAACTCTGAAGGAACACATTGAAGAACCAGGTCCTAAGTATAGAGTATTGCTAAGGTGTCTTAGTAGTGATGTATTAGGAGTTATTCTTTGAGTTGTTATCATATTTCAGTGTGTTATAAACTGAAGTAGGATTGTTGTCTTCACGTTGGGCTTTACTCCAAGACTTGGGAAACACAAACCTTGGGAGGTTGGTGTTATTAGGAATTAGAGTTTATAATTCCTTAGGTTATATCGAGTTCTAATCATTCTCTTGAGGCTCATTTATATTTAGTAAAGTTGGGATTAAATCCTGTAGAGGTACAAGTCGTGGTTTTTACACCCTTGTGAGCCGGGTGGTTTTTCACGTAAAAATCACTGTTATTTATTATATTTGCTATCACTGTTGAACCACATTAGGCAACCTATTTCATTGATAGATAGCTAGTAAGTTAAACTCACAAAATAAGTAGGTCGTGCATACTATCAATTGGTATCAGAGCGAGTATCTTGTTATAAGGCTAACACCTTCAGATTATATTCAAAAAATGAATTATGCACCTTAAACTGGACATTGTGAAGGACAATCCACTACTAGGCCTCCTCTCTTAAATAGATCACACTTCATCTGGTGGAAGACTCGAATGGAAGATTTATTCAAGCTGAAGACTATGAACTATGGAAAAAACCACTGAGGGTCCCAAAATCCCCATGAAAACTGTTAAAGGTGATCAAGTGAAGAAAGTAAGAAGTGAATTCACTGCAAAGTATCCCATTTCTCTCAAGAAGAATGCAAAGGCCAAAAATATTCTTGTCTGTGGTCTAGGCCCTGATGAGTGCAACATAGTTTCTAACTGTACTACTGCCAAACAAATCTGGGATGCCTTGGTGAATGCACATAAAGTAACAAGCCAAGTAAGGAAGTTCAGAGTTGCTATGCTCTTTGTTGAGTATGAAACTTTCAAGATGAAGGAAAATGAATCACTACAAGACATGATCACTCGACTCACTACACTTGTCAATGAACTATCATCCTTGGGAAAAGTCCTGACCACTGAGAAATAAGTTGACAAGGTTCTTAGGATCCTACTAAAATCAAAGTGGGATGTGAAAGTCACATCCATCAGAAAAGCAAAGGACATCACGGATATGTCTCTTGATGAATTGGTTGGTAACTTGAAACATATGAGATAAACATAGAAAATTCCAAGAAGGGGGAAGGATCCAAGGAAAAGTCCCTTAGACTAAAAGCATCTGATAGTGATGACTCTGATCTTGATAAAGGCCAGGTTGCATTCTTGGCAAAGATCTTCAAGAAATTCTTCAAAAGAGGAAATGACTATGACAAGAAAGGAACAGGTATCAAAAAGTAGTTCAATGACAAAAATCAAGGAGGATGCTACAAATATGGAAAGACTGATCATATGTTTAAAGACTGCCTATAGTGGGAAATCGAGCAGAAATAGGAAAGGGCTGAAAAGGAGACAAAGATGATTGAAAATACCAACTCTAAGAAGAAGGAAAATGAGAACTATGCTATGATAGCTGCTTGGGAATCAGAATCTGATGATGAAGATGTAGATGAAACTGCATTCATGGCAATTGGAGATTCAGATTTAGAAGAATAAGAAGAAGCTGACTTTGAGGTAAGCATTCTTGAACTAAAAGACGAGTTACATCTCTTCTCTAAGAGAAAACTTATTTTTATGGTGAATGCCTTAATTGAGGACTTTGTTGAACAAACTTCTGATAGGAATCAATTGTTCAGTGTTTTCGCAAGTCTCAAATTTGAATACATTGATCTTGAGACTTTTAAGACTGCTACTGACAAAAAAAATTGTTTCCTAAAGGAACAGGTCAATGAACTTGATTCAATCAACTTAGATCTAAAAACAGAAATACTGAAGCATGCAATCTCTGAAAACTATAAAAGGTACCATGAGTGATAGTCAAAATACTACAGAGTCTGAACTAAAGCTATGCAAACATAACCTCCTTTATGAAATGGAGCAGGTGAGAAAACTGAGTCTAGTAAATTGTAGGATAAAACTTGATCTTGAAAAGGCAAGTAGGTGGACTAACTCATGTAGAATTGTCAATAAGTTAGGTGAAAGGACTCATAATGAAAAGGCAGGTCTAGGATTCAACAAAGAAATTACTGTTACTAAGGATCTTTGCTTTATTTATGGACAACTTGGACATCCCACCACTGAATGTTCAACTGCAGCCAGATTCAGAAGTAAAAACATAAAACTGGCAAAAAGAAGTAACCTTGAATCTATGGATAGGAACAGGTCCTCTAACCTGTTTCCTAGATGGGCAAGAAGGAACCTGATTCACCCTTTTGATCATAAGAAAGTACCCAAGCTAGTCTGGATTCCTAAAACTAACCCTTAAACTATTTTACAGGTGCAAGAAACATTGCTAAATGGATAGTGCTTGCTCAAGGCGTATGACAAGAGACAAAGAAAATTCCCTTTCACTCACCTCAATTAAAAGGGGGAATGTATCTTTTGGAAGAGGAAAAAAAGGCAAATACTAGAGTTAGAAAGATTGGAAAATCTACAATAAAGGCAGTACAAGAAGTGTATCATGTTGATAGGCTGAAGCACAATCTACTCAGCATTTCTCAGCTATGTGACAGAGGAAATAAGGTAAATTTTACTTTCACAGGTTTCAAGGTCAAAAAGATGGATACCAAGGAAGTTATTTCGATTGCAAAAAGGTATAAGAATGTATATAAAGCTGATATCTTGGGAATTCCTGGCACTTACGTAACCTGTCTTAGTGCAATTGATTGTGACCCCTTACTATGGCACAAAAGACTTGGACATGCTAGCTTGAAACAATTGAACAAACTTGCTTCAATGGACTTAGTTATAGGCTTGCCTAAAACCAATTTCAAAGATGAACAAGTGTGCAGTTCCTGTGTAAGGGGGAAGAAAGTAAGATCTTCTTTCAAAGCAAAGAACATGGTAAGCACTACTAAGTGTCTTGATCTAATCCACATGGATCTGTATGGACCAATGAGAGTAAGAAGCAGAGGTGGCAAGAGGTATGTGTATGTTCTTGTTGATGACTATTCTAGGTACACTTGGACATTATTTTTAGCTTCTAAAGAGGATGCCTTTGATGTCTTTTCCATCTTTGTTAAGAAAATAGAAAAGAAGCTAGGTACCTCTTTGATTTCTATAAGATCTGATCATGGAAAAGAATTTGAAAAGGACAAATTCCTAGAATACTGTTCTTCTAAAGGAATAGATCACAATTTCTCTACTCCTAGAACTCCTCAACAAAATGGAGTGGTGAAAGGAAAAATAGGACCCTAGAAGATATGTCTAGGATAATGATGATAACAGGAAATCTTGCCAAAAATCTTTGGGTTGAGGCTATGAGTACTGCTTGCTACTTCATAAACAGGTGCATGACTAGACCTTTGATAAACAAAACACCCTATGAACTCCTCAAGGGAAGAAAACCAAACATTTCCCACCTTAGGTCTTTCAGTTGTAAGTGTTATGTTCATAATAATGAGAAAGATAATCTTGGTAAGTTTGATGCTAGGAGTGATGAGGGCATATTCTTAGGATACTCTCAACATAGCAAAGCATATAGAATTCTAAATAAGAGAACAAGATATGTTAGAGAAAGTGTGTATGTTGTCTTTGATAAATCTCTTGTTACTCCTGACACTAACATGTAGGTTAAAAGTGATGCTGATGACAATCCACGGGAACAGGTTATACCACCCAGTCTATATGATGGACTAATTGATGGCACAATGACAGGGGGAACAACTTATGGCATAGTGACAGGGGGAACACCAAGCCATGAAACATCTGCTGGAATATCACAAAGATAGTGATGAAGAGTTATAAGTATCAGGATTTTCATCCTATTGACAATGTTCTCACAGATCTGACATCTGAAATCACCACTAGATCAGGTCTTAAGAACTTGTGTGCAACATTCATGTCAATGATTGAACCAAAAAGAGTAAAAGAGGCAATCTTAGATGAAGACTGGATAATGATAATGCAAGAGAAACTCAACCAATTTGAAAGGAGTAAAGTCTTGCACCTGGTTCCTCCACCTGATAATAGAACTATAATTGACACCAGATGGGTGTACAGTAACAAGCTTCATGAAGATGAAATGGTAAAAAGAAATAAGGCAAGGTTAGTGGTCCAAGGATTCAACCAAGAAGAAGGAATTGATTTTGATAAAACATTTGCACCTGTTGCTAGACTTGAAATAATCAGGTTACTTGTTGCCTTTGTTGCATTTATGGAATTCACTCTATATCAAATGAATGTGAAGAGTGCTTTTCTAAATGGCAACCTAAAGGAGGAAGTGTATGTGAAGAAACCACCTGGATTTGAAAGCACAGAGTTTCGACACCATGTAAACAACTTGGACAAGGCCTTGTATGGATTGAAACAAGCCCCAAGGGCTTGGTGTGAAAGATTGTCCAAGTTTCTCTTGAAGAATGGACATACAAGAGGTAAAATTGTTAACACCTTATTCTTGAAAACTAATGCTAAAGATCTGCTGATTGTACAGGTGTATATTAATGACATTATCTTTAGGTCAACTGATGCAAGACTGACTCAAGAATTTTCAAAGCTCATGAATGGTGAGTTTGAAATGAGCATGATGGGAGAACTCAACTTCTTCCTAGGACTCCAGATTAAGCAAACTCCAACTGGAACCATGATTCACTAGCAAAAGTATATGAAAGAGTTGCTAAAAAATTCAAGATGGAGGAAGCCAAGGATATTGACACTCTTATTGCCACTGCCACCAAACTAGACCTTGATGAAACAGGTCCATCTGTGGAGGAGAAGTTGTATAGACGTATGATTGGGACTCTTCTTTATCTTACTACAAGTAAACCTGACATAGTCTTTAGTGTGGGACGGTGTGCAAGGTTCCAAGCAAATCCAAAAGAGTCTCATCTCAAAGTTGTCAAAAGAATCTTCAGATATTTCAAGGGAACTACTGACTTGGGGTTGTGGTACCCAAAAGAAAGCAACTTTGAACTTATGGGATATACTGACGCTGACTATGCAGGTTATCTAGTTGATATGAGAATCACCACAGGTATGGCACACTTCCTTGGATCATGTCTGATCTCCTGGTCCACCAAGAAGCAAAATTCTATTGCATTATCCACTGTTGAGACTGAGTATGTGGTTGTTGGATCATGTTATGTGCAACTTTTCACAACTTTTCTGGATCAAGAAACAACTTTTGGATTTTGATAGAGATGTTGGATGTGTTCCTATTTTTGTGTCACGACCCGATTTCTCGGTCATGATGGCACCTACAACCCCCGGTAGGTGAACCAATCCCTGTAGCCCAGAACAGTTAGTAATGGGCTACTATCTAACAAATAAGAGAACAAGACGAATAAAATAGATAACAGGGATATAAATATATACATATGCGGAAACTAACCCAAACCCCAAGACCTGGTATCATAGTACAGAGCCAAACTACATACATGGAGTACAAATAAACCAAAACTATATATACAGATGTCTCTGAATGGTAATAGAGTACATGAAGCAAAAGATAAACTAAAGCTAAACTCCGATCGCCAAGAGCTCACCCTCAGCCTGAAGTAGTCTCCAACAGATCTCCAAGCACGAATCACA